>NMRB01001351.1:92042-102084 GCA_002633025.1 Notospermus geniculatus
TGTTTTGATCCACGTCGATTGGTGTGTGTGTGTGTGGCTGTGGACTGTGTACATGGTGTACATGTATGTGTACATGTACATTCGACCTGTCCTATGCACTTGGCCTAGGCATTTGACTTGACGATGCTTCGTGCATTTATTGTGAGTGGGTAGGCCTATAGGCCTGCTTTTTTTTTTTTAATACTAACTGGTAGTACACTACTGTAGGCCTGCCTCTCTGCTATTTACTGTTTAGCAGGCATAAACATTCCAGAAAAAGGCCTACCGGTAGGCCAAGAGCCCAGGCAGCCTAGACCACTACACACATCGGTCGTGCCTGCCCATCAGTGTACATGTAGACCTACTACTCATACTTAGGCCTACGTTTACTTACCGGTACGACATACAATGTAGTAGGCCCCCTACAGTCGTAGGCCTACTACTGTTTTACTGTAAATTTGGCACTCACCTGGGCCTGGATTTATCAAGCGAGGCCCAGCAGTTGGCTACTACGAAGCGAACGTAAAATCCCAGGACGCGATTTATTTTATTGGCACATTATACTTGGAATAGATGTAGGCCTAGGCCTGAATTTTTATTCTACTATTTGATTGAGTGTTTTGATATATTTTTGTAACGCAAGGCCTACGGTAGGCCTTCCATTCAATCGTTGAGAATGGAATCTGGTCCATCGTACTGGACAAAGCGTAGGAAAATTAATGCAAAGGTTTCTGAACATCTTGCCTTCATTAGAGATTCAATATTGGAACCACTTCCCACTGATCAGTTTTCTGAATCTGGAACTGTTGAGGTTGCAGAAAAAAGTCATGATGGTTATACCGGATCCTCAGAAAATGAGTTTGTCCCCAATGAAATTGGTGATCATAGTTCAGCAATTTTGGATGAAACTGAGTCAACATCTGACATGTCTGATGCAGATCATGTAGCACTAGGGAGCATGTCAGAATCAACAGCCACAAATTATGATGATGATTTCATGCATCAAGATGCGACATGTGTGCCAAACATGCCAGATTTACCAGTTCCAGTTCATGAATTTCCAAAGTTCAGTGATACAGAGTACATGTATAGGCCTACCCCCTTGGGTCAGAGTGATATAATTGAGGATTCGGAGTGTGAATCTATCGGTAGCGAAGGCAGTAGTGATTCAGATATGGGGGACATGGACCGTGCACAGTTGCCAGTTGATTTAGCCGTGTGGGCATCAACCTTTCAAATATCTCATCAGGCACTGCAACAACTTTTGGCAGTCCTGAAAGTGTTCTTTCCAGAGTTACCAAGGGATCCCCGGACACTGATGAAAACAACTAGGCATTACGAAATTCGTAATATTTCTGGGGGATTGTATCACCATTTTGGGGTTGCTTCTGGTATATCAAAGGTTATCAAGGACGCATCAGATACCAATTCTGATTTTGACCTTCAACAGATTGATTGTGTTCACATTCAGGTTAACATTGATGGGTTACCACTCTTCAAAAGTGCAAAGGCACAGTTTTGGCCCATCTTAGGGCGGGTTGTGAAGCCTGAAGTGGAATCAGATCCATTCATTATAGGCTTGTTCAGTGGAGATCAAAAACCTGCAAATGTTGAAGAATATTTGCAGGAGTTCATTACTGAAATGCTGCATATAGAAGAACATGGAATTGAAATTCGTGAACTGAACAACAAGCCTGGCATTCAGTTATCATGTTTTATTTGTGATGCTCCTGCATGTGCTTTTGTCAAGAATATTAAAGGGCACAATGCATATCATGGATGTGGAAAATGTGTTCAGAGAGGTGTGTGGCAAGGGAAGGTAACTTTCCCTGAGATCGAAGCTCCCCTTCGTACGGATGTCTCGTTTGATGAAATGAGAGATGAAGACCATCATTTGGAAGGTGTCTCCCCACTCCGTGTCCTCCCAGTTGGAATGGTCTCACAATTTCCACTTGACCCCATGCACCTCGTGTATCTTGGAGTGGTGAAGCGTTTGCTATGGAACTGGATTAAGGGTCCTGTTGTCAATAAGTGTCGTGTTGGTGCTAACTGCATACGGGAGATATCTGATAGTCTTCTCTCTTGCCATAAATATTTGCCAAAGGAGTTTCCTCGTAAATGCAGGTCGTTGTTTGAAATGGAGAGATGGAAAGCAACCGAGTTCAGACAATTCATTTTGTATAGTGGTGTTGTGGTTTTGAGAGGCAAAATTCCTGACAACTTTTACCAGCATTTTTTACTCCTCTTTGTTGGCATTTACTGTCTTGCCAGTCCCCTCCATTGTGCCACTCATTGCGAGTTTTCTCATGCACTGTTATGCCTGTTCGTTGAACAGTGGGGCAGTATATATGGCAAAGACATGCTAGTTTACAATGTCCATGGATTAACTCATTTAGCTGCAGATTCAAGGAAGTTTGGGCCTCTTGATAGCTTTTCGGCCTTCCCATTTGAAAGTTTCCTAGGCAGGCTTAAGAAGATGCTGAGGAAGCCCAAGTTCCCTCTTTCACAGGTTATTCGTCGGTTATCTGAAATGCGGAGTTGCCGCGTGTCTGCAGGGGAGAAACCCTTGAATGAATGCCTCAAGAGGCCTCATAATCAAGGACCTCTTCCACTTGCGATGAAGGAGTATTCCCAGTACACTGGAATTCACCATGCTGGTCTGTATTTCTCAAGTATGGATGGGGACAGTTGTATTCGCATCGGCACGTAGTATGGTCTTGTCAGGAATATTTGCAAATGTTCCACTGATCAGTCTGAACCAGTCGTGTTATTTGAGGCTTTTACTCGATGTTCTGAATTTTTCACTGAACCAATAAATTCATCGGACTTGGGAATAGTTGAAGTTGGTAAACTCAGTGGTAAAATAGAAAGTACACCAGTATCGCAGATAGCCAGTAAATATGTAAGAATTCCTTACAAAGATAATTTTGTCATTGTTCCCTTGCTTCATCAGTTTCATTAATACATGTACATATCTTTTTGTCAATGAGGAGAGGACAATTTTCTGTTTATCCTCACAGGTCAATTTTCTGTTTATCCTCACAGGTCAGTGCTGCAAGCGAAGTGAACTGAGTAATTCATTGATGTCATTTTAGGAGTTGATGTTGCCTCATTTAAAAAAGCGACCTCGACATTTTACAGCGGGAATAATCATAATGAGACAAAACATGCATTTATCAGTGTCGCATTTCATCTTTTTAAGGAGAAAAGCAATAAAATTACAGAAATTTTCATCTACATGTACTCGCTGCAAACAAGATGATTTAAATGATGAAGTTACATGTATACTGTCGAGTGAACAAGACAGTATTTTCATGCCAGATTAGAAGTATAAACTGAAATTAAGTAATAATGTTAAAAAGAAATTTCTGTCACAATGCTTGCAGCAACGCCATGTATTTAGTAGTGTTACGTGAATGTAAATAATGCAGTCGGTAAAATACAGTAGATCTAGATTTTTTAATTTTATGGTCACCTTTTTTTTCACTTTTGCAGTTACATTGATTGACTATGTACACTTGACATGCTTGACTCAGTATATGTAGGCCTATGTACATCCTATCTATGGTTACTGGAAAAAAACTTGCAGCTGCACAAAGGTAATCCATCTATTTATTATCATTTATACAGCATCATGGCGTCAGCTCCCATGTACCTGGTGGTCGAATATGCAGACCAAAATACTCTGGCAGTCATTCCGGAGAATTGGTTGGATGGGTGCCAGTGTGCTTTGTGGCCTCCTTACAAAGAAAACAACAGACTAAAGAATGCTGCGAAATCTTTTGAAGTTCCTGGGGACCACTGGCGGTCATATCCATTGAGAAAGATTTTTTACAAGACACGTAAGTGGTTTGTTTTTGCAAGCAAATACTTTGTGATAACATACACAGTCATCTACAGAGAAGTTGATCTGGCATGTCTTGTGGGGCATTGTGTAGCACACTCAATGCGTAACTTGTAGACTTGTTTCATCATTCATTTTGTTCTACATGTACGATTTTCTTGAGCACTAGAGCACCTGTTGGAGTCTCGTCTGATATTTACATACATGTATTTCACAATTACAGCCTCATGGGACAAGGCGAACAGAAAATGTAAGGAAGCAGAATTGACATCCGATCTGGATACTGTTCCAGAAGTGGAAGACTGTGGTGATGATGAAGAAAGACCCCGTCTTTCAAAGAGACCAAGAAGGTAAGATCAGATGTATCTGTTTAAAGCGATGTTAAAGCTGAGGTGAACGAACAAAAAGACCCATGCGATGAGCAAGAGAATTGCAAACGCCTTAAAACGGAGGCTCAGAACATGATATACCCCACGACGCCAGGAGGAAAATTTTTTGACCCAGCTGGGAATCGAACCCACGCCCTGTTATCTTTGTTCCACCGTCTTCCCTATTCGACCACTGAACTTGTTGGAAGACTAATTATTTCCTTATTCGTAGTGTTATTACGGTACGTAAGTCGAAGGCACGTCCTTGTCAGCTGGCTCGTTGACTGAGTCGATAGAGTGGTGGATTACAAATCAGAAGGTCGACGGTTCGAATTTGGCTAAAAATGATTACAATTTTTTTTCTTTGAGAAATGTGAGAGGTATCGGGAGATGTTGACAGCTCTGTTGCCTGCAGACAAATAAGGTGGCGCCCTCATGGCGTCGTAGGGTCTATCATGTTCGGACCCTTTGCAGGGTGTTTGCAGTTCTCTTGCTCATCGCATGGGGCTTTTTGTTCGTTCACGTCAGCTTTAACCCTTTCACTGCCGAGTTTCCCGTATACACTGTACGCTACACTGCCGTGTATACGTTTTTCCGTGCACTGAAAATTCTGTAATTTTGATTGGGGCGCCGTCTATGAATAGCCAAACTAACTGAACAGGCTTTCTGCATAGGGCGACGATAGTCGCCTACGGGAGGCACTACAGGGGGCGACGATCGTCGCCCATGGCAGTGAAAGGGTTAATGCAGAAAAGTTCATGGTCATTTCAGTATTAATCTGCAAGGGGATGGGTTCTGGTTCTGATCCGTACACCAAAGCACCCACCACCTGCCTTGTCATTACATGTATCATGTGGTCATGGCGATTAGATGGGTTCTGATACCGTACCCTACAACAATGTACTCCCCAGGGAAAGATAACTTTGAAGCAAAATTCAAGCACATACGTCATGTACGTCTGTTAATGTTAATGAAATGTTAATGTTACTTGAGGTAGTTACATTGTACTCACCATGCAGTTCATTAGGAATGAATCTATCATTTGATGTACATTTTATTGTAATTGGTAATGGATGTATTTTTGTGATGGTGAGACTAAAGCAGAAAGCAAACATCCGAGTTCTAGATCCTCACTCTCTCTGCTTACATGTAGATGCCCGCAGCGGTTAGAAGATGAGTGGACAGATGATGATGACACAGATGGCGAGACACCGTCTACTAGAAAAGGAACGATGAAGAACGTTGCCAAACGAAATGTACCATGTGTACCGCCACCACCGCCACGCATGTCGATAGGTAGGCCCTGTTTATGTACTGTTTTATTAAATGCTGTGCAGCATTTAATCCACTTATTTTGTACTGCATCTTTTACTATGTGTCTGTCTATTCTGCTCAATTGTCCGATCTGTTTTCATTTTGGCAAGTATGGCAGACTATTCTTCTCAGTCTTACAATACATTGTACATGATGGCAAGTTACATATTGGGTGGATTGTAGTATAAACAACTCCTCTTGATATATAGAGTACCGGTATACTTAGATTTTGCATGATGTTTTTACAGCTACCAGCAGCCGTGGCATTGGGTCCGAAAGCAACAGAACGACAGTGGCGACAGGGACAGACGATGACTCAGATGGGGATGCAACGTGCACAAGAGTTCCAAAGAAAGTGTGCAGAAGAACTGTGCCGTGCGCACCGCCACCACCACCTCCTCAAATGTCGATAGGTAGGTCCTGTTTGTGGTATAATACAAGTCGTCTTGCAGAGGTTTACGCAAATTTGCGTAAAACGGATAACGGATTTGCTGGAAAACGACTTCTTGTATTTTATCATTTTGTGTGTCGTTTTTTGTGTTTTACTGTGTGGATCCTATTTGTAAGGACTGGTTTGTGGTAGACAGGGATCTAGTTCAGTTGGATATTTCAGGTTCAGTTGGATATTTCACTGTTATTATAAATGCCACACAGAATTGAATCCGCATGTTTTTGTACACAGCTGTCTACTCTGCTCAGTTGTCCGATCTGTTTTCATTTTGGCATGCACTGATAAGTAGACTTCTTAGTCTTACATGGCAAGTAACATATTGATATCAGGGTTGGACCTACCATTACTTTTTTAGCCAAAGTAAAGCAAATCCCTATTGAACAATAGGGATTTTCTTTACTCTGGCTAAAAAAAAGTATTGGTACATTGTAGGTCTAACCCTGGATATTAGTGAGCTTCTGCACCCAAACAATAGATAAACGTAGTCGTATGGCCTAACCAGGCGCTTGCAGAAAGCTCTCTATTATGGTATTACGAATAATCTTGATAGAATATACTTAGATTTTGCATGATACTTTTTCAGCTACCAGCAGCAGTGGGTCCCAACCCAAAAGAGCGGCAGTGTCATCATCTATGCTTGCATCAGCATTACGCACAGTCATGCCTAACCAAGAGTCGTCGACAACACCTCGGGCAGGACTACATGCACCTGTGTCACCTCAAACCCCTCTGCCACGCATGCCATCGCAAACCCCGCCCAGGACACAATCACTGAATAGACCTAATCTGAATCAGATGCCAGGTATGTAACTCTTGACAAGCATTGTTATTTTGTCAGCTGTTCAAAGGATCATTTCAAATAATTTTATCAATCGTGAATGAAGATTATCTTGAACTCAGGTTGAGCCACAACTTTTCAGTTGTCCAGGTTTGCAATGGGATATTGATGCGACAATGGAAAAGTTGAGGTTCAACTAAGTTCAAGATAATCTGCACTTGGTGCATGTGGCCCTGTGTTTGAGCTTCGGTATAAAATCACCCCCTTTTGCATAACAGTCAGCTTGGTGCCAGATCCTCCCTTAATTAAAAAATGGTCCTGAAACTGCTCTCTGAGTAGATCGATGTCTATCAGTATGACCTCTCAGTTGGTTACTTTGATCTCTTGTCTGACCTATATCAAAAAAGTTTTTAAAGTCAATCCTAGATGCACCCATCTGATAAGTTGTTGCTGATTTTAGATAGTCGAACCTCATTTTCATTATGGCTTGGATCTGAATGCAGAAACAAATGAAAATTTTGCCGTGCGGCGTGAATGAAAACTTGAATTCCCTCTAGTGTCTTCTATTTTAAAAACTTGCACTTCTCGATTGTGCATACTTCTTACATATTTTTACGGCTGTAATATTTCAGGTTCACAAATAAGACCAGCACCAGCAGGCTTGCTGCAAGAAAATGGAGCTTCACTCAGTAAGTAGCCATCGTTTACTTAGAAATGAATATTGGCCTAATTTCTGCAGGGGTGTGCATGTTCTTTGTATGGGACTGGAGTGAATGCAACTTTTTCACATGGGCTGGTTTGAGATGTTTCAATACCGGTACATGTACATTGCCTGCATTACAGCACTACTAGTATCATCTGTCAATCAGTGGGCAAATCTTGGACTGCGTAACTGCTGACGAAAACTGCCAAGAAAGTCGGTAAAGGATTTTGTCCTTCAACATTATTAGTTAGTGCAGTGTCTATGATTCTGTTTCAGCTCGATTGATCACCCTGATGGAGCAGATGAAAGAGGAACAGATGGCTCAGCGTGAGATGCTCCGGACAGTACTCGCCCGTCAGGCTAACAATGTGGAGCAGCCTGATGATGAAGAAGACATTGGCCTGCCTCTCTCTTCTATCGAAGAAATACGCGACATTGAAAGGAGGCTTGATGATAAAGCAGCCCGTAAGATGCTTGTAAGTAGTTCAGTCAATTTCAAGTTAGTTAATCATGTGGAATGATAAAAACTCAACTTTGTGATACTGAATGTTGTGGAGCAAAATTTGTCAGGATAAATGTAGCACTTTTGTATTGCTCAGTCTCAAGGAGTGATATTTTGTATGTGACAGTTGTTGCGATGATACTGTAGTTCTTCGCATTTCTTTGCCCAGACGTCCAGTTACAAGTTGGTGGCATTCGGCATCTGACTCTGTTTCATGTTGAAATACTGCATCATGAATAATGACTAGCACATGCTGTTACTTCAATTTGTGCAATACAAATGCACTATGCAATGCTGTACAAATCTGAAGTAAAAGCATTTGCTTCTCTGTATTCATATGACCCATTGATATGCATTGTTATTGGAGATTTTCATCAATTTCCCTTTCTTACCTGCAGACGAGGCTCCTGGGCACGTACGGAGGCAGCACAGTTGTGGATGCGACGCGGAGAATAATGAAAAATCTCGTGACGCACGACATCAGTTTACAACTGAACATGACTGGGGCCAAGGGGAAGACAGCTTTTGGCGATAATGCCAAATTAATCAAGATAATCTGCAGTGAGTAACTGAAACCTTCCATCTTCTTTCAGCTTTTTCAGTAAAACAACATCCATTTACATCATGACATGTGATTGTATTCTACTCCATCTGCATTGTGCACTCAACTGACAGAGACACTAATCCCTGCTATCAAGCTTGTGATTTTTTATGCTAGTTGGTCAGCACATTTCTCAGACTCGCAAAGGAGAAGTTGCGGAATACATGTAGGTCTACACTGTATGTATCGCAAGACAGTTCAAAGGCCACACGCTGTCTTAAACATAGGTCTCGAAGTGCTGCCACATCAGTTCATTGGCTTATGAATTTCTGATTCAAAAGCAAACTACATGTACTATTTCTTTCATTTCAGGAGCTGTACGTCAAAATGACGACATTAAGGATGCCACGGACAAAAACATTGAGAAGGCGATCAGTGAATGGTTCCGGATGGCAAGTGATCGCAATGGGGGCAGAACGCGAAGGGAAGCGAAAAAGAGGGCAAATGAAGCCCAATCACAGCCTGGAAATGAGGACCACTAAAAGACAGTATGTGATATCATGAGATGTCACTGACGTTATTTTAAGTGTTGACACTGCATCATGGAAAAATCTGCTGTGCATTTTCTGCAGGAATATGAGATAAGGACATTTCCATTACCGGTATTGCCATCATATGACTTTTAATGCCAAGTGACTGAAAGAAAAGTGCTGTTTTCATTCCAAAAATAAATGGAAATAATGTTACAAGGAAATAACGATTGCAATGCAGCTCACAGCGCCTCGTTGTGATGTTAGTTCCTCCGGTACCCCATTGTGATGTTATAATATTTGAATTGTGATTTTCTGTGATTCAGGCATGAGAGTTTGAAGGAAATTCCCTGAAATAGTTTTCCCTGAAATAGTTTTTATCAAAAAGTTGAAAACCAAATGCTGCAGGATTTGGCCAAATCATTTTTAAAATGATTATTTTCTAGAGGGGGTCCATAGTTTTCAGGCTTTCTTCCCCAGTTTCAGGTTTTCTGTTGAAGGTGCATCTCATGCCTGGTGATTTGAATTGTGATTATCAGAGAATTATATTGGTGTAACCTTTTTTCAGTGTGGTCGTTTGTCTGTGTGACTCCCATTGTTTGAAACAGACTGGAAAACAGACTCACTGTTAATGTTTCTCTGTGTATTGCTCATTTTCAAGTCACATCTTATTCCGTCCGTCTGTGTTTTCACACTGACACACGGGCCACACTGAACAATTGAAACAAACTGTTACAAAATAAGAGAATTGTGTATTTTATGATTAATGAATATAGATATTGTTTGATAAGAAACTTCAGTTTCATCATTTCTTATTTCAGATTGGTTATTTGGGAAAGTGTATTTCTGTTCAGTCACACAAGAAGCCTTCATATTTAACTTCAATTACCTGTATATGTGAAAATCTACTTGCAAAGTATTCACACAATTTCAGGTTTAAATTCAAGGAAGTATATTCCTCAGCTCTCATGGCAAAAAATATGGAGATAGAAGGATATTGTTCAAGCTCTATGAAATCACTTTCCTTTTTAA
>NMRB01001351.1:104536-145984 GCA_002633025.1 Notospermus geniculatus
TCGCAACGTCCTTTTCGTGGTGCATGCTGTCTTCGTTTCGTAACGTCCTTGTTGTGGTGTGTGCTGTCCTCTTTGTGCTTTGTGCACAGAGTTTATTCTATGTACTTTCTTGTCTATGCCGTGTAACATAGACATCGCGCTACATCACATAGACTTCGTTCAACAAATACAATGTCCTCGTTTTGCATATACGATGTCCTCGTTTTGATGTCCTTTATTTGCGGTTATAACCGCCCATAGAGGCAGAGCAAAAAGTTAACGAGATCATGGAGAGGACCATTTAAGGTGACACAGAAGATTTAAGGCCTGTTGTATCGAATTCAGAGTGGTCCAAGAACCAAGGCGAAACTGGCTCATTACAGCAGGCTGAAGCCCTTTTCGTGGTCCTCATCCTGAAGACATGGCGTGGTTTCCCAAAGCAAAACAGGCTCTGGTGGAAAGTATGGGCAAACATTTTTCAAACTGCCTTGGTGTAATACAGCGGTGATGCCAGTGTGCATAGACCTTCGTATACTGTGTTCGTCAATGGAGGGAATGATATTGAAAGGGGAAAAGATATAAGTCATCTCTGCCACCGAAAATGGCGTAGTCTATCGCTCCGGATCAATTGAGTTGTGAGCCCCCTGGAGTCAATAACCAGCGAAGACAATGCGTGTCCGAGGGTCATTGTTTTAGGCATGGGGAGTATAGGGATTGTCTTTTATAACGTATTAAAATTGGAACCCACCTTTTTTTGTGAGCTTGTCCTCGTTGTAGGCCCGTCAGCGAGTTGCTTTGGATATTATGTGTAGCCCAGCTGTGATTCCTCTCACCAATAAATCAGTAGATGTGGGATGGTGTATGTTTTTGCTGGGTCACTCAAATTATTAGTATTATTATTATTATAAATTATTACTAGTATGTGGTTAATCACGATATGGACACTTTTGTTTACATTGAGTATTGATTTTTCATGCGGCGTGTGTAATCACCGTGTATGCATAGGCCTATTCACATGTATTGTCATCCTTTCTCATAGGAATGAATCATATTATTCAAAAAAATTATGTAAAGACCTTTGGACCAGGTCGGTCCATAATGATTTGAGCAAAAAAGCTGACGCTGTCGTCTAACACAAAGAAAACACCATTGAATGTGTTGTTAGAACGTTAAGACCGAAAGGAAAATTACGATGCATCAAGGCAACTGCAGAAGGGATACAAAACAATGCGGTACTTGAACATGAGAAAGAAACTTAACAGAACGGAACACAACTTGAAAGTCCTGCAGAAGAAAGGCCAGTTTATAATTGGCAGGAGTGAGCACGTAGATGTTGACTCTTACGGGCCTTGCCCGAAATGACTAGAACGGTTAAAAATCGGCTGCGACATAACACCAGAAATGCTGTCAAAGAAATGGGATTAAGATTACGAAAGGCGAACTGATGGTGCAGTCATCTATCATCTCTGGAAGGGTTTCTGAAAATGCTTCCGAAACATTGGTAAAGCAGGGTTTTCCCATTATGACAAAGGACAACATTTCTCAAGTTGCTCAGCATGACAAACTGATCATATTTCTAGGGAATACATGGATGAGGAGGAATGTTGGAAACAAACTCATGAGGAAACACTACACATAAAGCGGATGCGTGCAGCAGCACGATTCCTTTTGAACGTGTAGAAGTTGGACCGATCTGCTGATGACGACTCTATTCCCCTGATTGAAGAAGATGGTGAAGAAACTTCAGATGCAACATGTGAGAGTGAGAAGGACATGGTCCTACTTTACTATCTACAGCCACGGTTTTTTGACCTTGCAGCCAAAGCGGCTCTTATGACTGCCAAGTCAGAGCGTTGATATAGTAGCCCGTCGCCAAGAAGAAACGTATGACAGCAAGGTTGCATTGACGAAATATGAAGTTGGTGATATGGTTTGGGTGCAGTCTGACTTGACTCAAACTCACATTGCACCTAAGCTGCGATGCCCATATGAGGGACCCTACCTTGTTGTTCAAAAGTTAAACGAACTGGATTATAATTAGAGTACAACTAAATGAATCTGGAAAGCAGAAAGTATTACACCATAATAGGTTGAAGACATACCAGGGAAACAAGGTTAATTCCTTGGGCGAAATCGGCAATAAGGAAAAACTAGGTTAGACTCCTGTCAAGACACCACCACCATGCTGAATGGTTTGGTTGAAGGTCTCTGATTTGGGTTAACCTTTTCTCTTCAGATGTCGTTTCAATGCTTAGAATGTAAGAAGAGTTGACACGATTAACCACATTGTTAGAGCACACCTGCAGGAGGAGGACATACCGTTCGTATGTCATGTGTGTACGAATCAACCTGCCCGACTAAACACCAGAGCGGCGGCAGTACTTCATTTAAGGAAAGCGCACATAGAACAGTTTGAGAAGATAGAAAGTATGAGAGGAACGCATAAAGAGCTAGACGAAGGAAAGGTTTAACGCACTTATATAAGGAACTGGTCAGACCACGGAAAGTTATACCTGGTCTCTCCACTTCATCATCATCATCATCCACCAGAGATAGCAAGAAGTTGGAAAAGGAGTTTAGTGGGCTGGGTGTCCTCAACCCCAGAGATCCCCTGGGGCTGGGGGACTTGCCAGAAGATGTAGAAGTGTTTATTGGAGAACCGGAGGAAAAAATGCCAAAGAGAAGGATAACTGTGGAGAGAGATAATAAGAGAGAGGAAGGAGAGGTGAAGCTAGAATATGAAGGGAAAGAGAAGAGGAAGAGGAAGACAGAAGAAGGTACTGGACTGGATCGTAATGCGAAGGTGGTACTCACAGAACTATATAACAGCATAAACCGGAATATGGAGGCACTGACTCGCTTCACTGCCTCCGCCGCCGACGGGAAATTAGATAAGTTGAAGGGGATAGCAGAGCTTTGAAAGGTTGGTGCCATGCGATATTTGGCCTCCGCATTGAATACTAGGACCAGTGAGTGCAAGAAATGGCGCAGAGTGAAATTGGAAATGAAAGAGATTGAAGATTTGGTGAACGGGAATAAGACCTTGGAGTCTTTAAAGCGAATCAAAAGCGGATTTTGTTTACATTTGGATGGTGTTTGTAAACAGAAAATTCAGCCAATCAGAATGCACGAAAATTTCTTTTGTTGACATTCTGGAGAAGTTTGTTTACATTTTACCCGAAAATTCGTCCCCTTTCAAATTCTATTTCTAAATCAAATTTTTTGGCTTTTGATTCGCTTTAAGGAGAATAATTGTTTGCTGTGAACGGCAGGAGCACTCTGACGAAGTGTGATGAAGATGTAGTCCAGTGATAAAGATTATCTGGATTGGATGGACTGATGGACGAGATCCTTGACGAAGTGTGACATTTTTCTGAAGACGTTGTCACAGCCCGAAGTTATGCTATGTCCCATCTGAGACGATGCCATAAGGGGAGATGTTCTCCACAATTTAAAAAGAGAGTGGCGTCCGTGAATTCATCCAACCACTGTCAGTGGCTAGTGTCTGGAGTGGACGAACAAGAACTAAAGTGAAGTCGGTTGTCCTCAAGGTATCAGAGACACCAGATCATTTGGAATCCCAGTCAGCGGAGTTCTCCCCCGTTAATTCCATCGACGGAAGCCTATAGATAAAGAATCTACTGGGAAATGAGGAGTGGCGCTCGGAAACGCAAGTCAACAGGTGTGCATGAGGCTGTTGCAAACGTCATAAGGTGCTTTCATAGGCGGCATGAAAACTGCCAGAAAACGTCATTTATATGGCATGGACCTATTAAGAGCCTTCCCGCTACATTCCATACAACTATGTGAATTCGAGCAATGAAGACCAAGCTCCATTGATTTAGTTATTGAAAAATTCTTCAACGAAACTGAGCTTGACCGAGTGCGAGTCGCTGTACGAAAAAAAAGCATGCCCGCAAATTCCGTGCACTTTGTCACTCGGCAGGACACACAAAAACCTTTGGCGCTGGCAAATCTACCCTCATCATTGCAAGTAAGATGAACATACCGAACACATACAACAGCATCTGTTACTAAGCGACACTTGCAACGAAAAGACAAAAGGGCATTCGACGATGTCAAACGACAAGCAAAAAAAATCATACAAGCCAGGGCATTGTAAGCTAATGAAATTTATTGTAATGATAAATGACAATGGTTTTGTTAGGTGTACAAAATTTCAGTGCCGTGAAGTGCCCTGAAAACTGATGAAGTTACTGGAATTTGAATTTAGTCCAGTTTTTTTGGCCACCCGCTATAATGATGTGTATGTGCATGTAACTTGATTGACAGTTTATATCAACACATTTTATTTAATTCTAACATGCTACAAAGCGGTATACTGCAGTGACAAGCACCTGAAAATTGCCGTGATAGTGGCTTTTCCAAGGTAGGATGCTCCTCCTAATTGAGCAAGCAAGTTCAATACCGCCGAGGCCCTGACGTACTGAAGGTGAGATGTATGTTTATTAAGACTTCTTCTCCTAAATTCTTACAAGGTGGTCACCAAGATACCGATACATGTGCATGTACTTATGTATATTTATTGAGCTTGTTCTTTTAATGACAAGATTATGAAACAGTTTGCTATCAAGACTTATGTTCCTGAGTACAGTTACATATTTTAATCATCTACTAGTATTTTTGATAAATACTTTATCATGTATCCTTCAACAGTTTCTTCTAGGAAGAGTGATTGTGGAAAGCATGCCAGCATCGGGGTGGATGAAGTCTGTTCTTCATGACCACACTCCACACCCAAATGCTGAGTTGCAGCTCAGAAATCGCTGGTTTTACCACTGAAAATAGTTTTGAAGAATGAAGTGTAGAATTTTTGGTAAATTCTTTGTTTTCTCAAAATTATGTCTGACACGCCCCCTTCCTTACCTTTCCTCCTGTTTGCCCTTTGGTAGCCTCTCCCTCTGAAATCTTTTCTCTGTGGAACCTTTTGAGAGTTGAAGTAAGCCTTTTTCGGATTTTTTTTGCACTTGCCCCTTCCCGTTCCACCACTAGAATTCTGCTTGCTCGAGTTTGAACCGCCAGGAATTATGTCCACCACGTTTTACTTCAGTCTCTACCTAAAATCATGAATCGTCTGCTCCTGTCAAATTTCAAATCTGGCGCCTTGACAACTGTCACTCTCCTGGTTCACTATACACTACCTCCGCCGTACATTATGTACACTGTACATCTCTGTATAGATTTCTACGTACCGGTACTTACTTCGTATCTGAATCTGCATCTGTCACCTGAGCCCATGGCCTAATTTGATGAACTTATCGCTTAGTATACTCTATAAAACTATGAGAATTCTATTCTAATGATACTTAGTGATCCTTACCTGTGAGCTTACTGCGTGCCATGATTAGCGTTTTGTCCAAGATGTTGACATCGAAGTCCAGCGCATTGGGCGCCGCCATCTTGGCTGTCTGCTCTCGATCTTTTCTCGGTCAAACTCTGCATCAAAACTCTAGTCTTTCCTCAGATTTAGTCATATTCATGAAGTGAGATGATAATTATGACACTTAACTTTACTCTCGTATGTCTTATCAGAAATGTTACTGTTTGCTCGTAGAAATCGGACTTAGTTCCGACCCTGTCCTAACTTTGTCAAGTGACGTTTTCACTGTCGTGACCGTTGGTAATGCAGACAACAATTTCCGGCGCACGTGTTCGCTGTTTCAAAGTGACTCTGTCTGAATATTTAAAGTCCTTCTTGCACCACAAAAATAAATTCTCACTCTCTTTGAGCTTTGTACAGCATTCAGACACAACTACATTTTGCTGTTTGTTTCATGAAATTATGTTAAGTAGTAAGCGAGATATCAAGGATTTTGTCAGTCAAAATCATTGGGCTAAAAACCGTACTGTGAACGACTTCAACAATGTGAATATGCTAATTTATTCGTGACGTATTACTAGGGAAAACTTCATTCGAATTTGACCCACCCAGAGCACGCTGGACGCATGGTTTCTGCATGATAATTGCATTTTGTAGAATTTCCCATCACATTCACATTCATTGCTTAATTTTTTCACTAGGCCGCTCTAATCAGGGAAATGACATGTTCATTATGCAGATTCCCTAGTGTGACATCACTTAATGAGGCAGTCTTACACCATTCTGATTTTAGCTGGGTTATTCACAAAATCAACCATAACTTTCTTACCGCTTGGAGTTTTTTCACCAAATAAAAAGCTGTTTCACTGTAATTCTGTGCCAAATGATTATACAAGCTGCAAAAAATGGTGCAATAAGGACTTTAACATGCAAATTGTCTTAAACTTCGAATCTAGACTTTTCGATACCTGTTTGGAATTGCCATGTAGCCGTTTTGAAGATTTAGGCCTCGGAAAATCGTTATTTTTCAAATTGACCTAGGGGTACTTTCTCTGCGCCACTGTAGTTTTCCTGCATAAATTATCTCACGCACGCTATTTTCGGAATCATAATTTTTGGCGTCAGCTGTGCGTCTTCGGCTATTTCTCCAAAACTTAACATGAAATTCCATTCTGGTTTCGAATAATAATTCTTAGATCTATTACCCTGCTTATCATGTAAGATCTTGAAGATTATTATGCTAGGACTTTGATTATTCTACTTTGAATTCATGTGAGGGTCTCTCCTTGTGCGTCGTTACGTATGGCTAGGCCTACTCCGTCAATTCTTGTCTACAGGTGTAGAAAAACGTAATTTACCGGTCTTCGGGACACAGGAATTTAATCAAACTTCTCATAATTAATCTTCTAGGTCACTATGAGAATACTCTGGAATTTATTTGTGATCGTATGTAAACTTCGTCAGAAAAGTGAGTTAGAACTTGTGAAAATTGTACGTTCGGCGCGCTCGTCACCAATGGTGAATGCGTTGTGATGCGTTACGCCACCCCGAGGGTATCCTCTCTTCTCTTGCATCTTTTCTCAAAATTCTAACATAGATACCTTTCGGATTTTGGATATATCATTCCTGGTTGCTAACTTTACAGTTTCTATGTTACCGTTTTTGGATCAAAGGTTTTAGAACTTTACCATCGTCAAATGTTTCGGAAAGTTGTGATAAAATCTTGGAAATCCCCGTGAGTTTCTACGTCACGTGACGCATTTCCGCGCTTCTCATTGGCTGAGGCGTGACGCCGAAGTCTATAAAAGGACGTCGTTTTTGCAATGACGTCAATCTTGATCTGTGATCGGAAGAGCACACATCAGCTAGTCAGGTGTGTATCCTAGGGTATGCGTTACGGGGCTCGCGCCCTAGAATTTTATATACATGGGCCTCTGTAATGTAATTTACCGCCCTATGTCAGTGCACAACTGTACTGTACGTCAATAGTGCAAGGGACGCCCTGTTCCCTTGCTTGGTTACCATCCCATTGCCTAGCTACCGTTGCCATGAGAGACCTACTGTCCATGGTAGGCCTACGTCATCAATACCATTGATTCCATCTAGATGTATTACAATACGGCTCATTGTACATAAGAAACAACTTTGTATATATTCATAAGAAGTGACAACGTAAGAAGATAAAAGAAATTTCGTTACCTCAACGACTTTGCTGGCCATTTTTAAGACGAACCCAACACTTGTAGCAGTGCCCACTTGGATGAGAACTTCAGTTTTCCATACTTACTTGGCTTGTACACCCACTTTGGAGTCTATTTTGAGCCAAGGCTGGCATCTTCCGACCTTCAGGCGAGGTCATTCTCCGATCTTCAATTGCCAGTCCAGGTCAGGATTCACAACCCCCCTTTCTGTCCTCCTTCGTCGACCCCTGAGGACTTCCCCCCGACCACACCACCTGAAGTCCAGCCTACCGTGTATCATGTATGCAGACCTCCAATGACGTCTTTCCATGCCATCACCAGCACCAGTGCCTGACTACGTCATCAAGATTCCATACTATCCAGTGCCAGTGACCAGTCAGCCATCGCCTGTTGTCTCCTTGCCTTAATTTAGATGCCACTGTGCGGTTGTACCTACCCTCTTTTCCTGGTGTCAGCTATATTTTCGTCATCACATCAGAGAAGACCATACTTTCCTGTCGCCATCCTACCTGTTCTGACTCTGCGGAGTCGGACCCGTGCCATACCCTGATGATCGTCCGTTGTTACGTCAAGCAAAGTTAGAGAAATCTGCTACAATGTAGCCAAGAATTATTTGTACACCTAAAAAAATTGCTTCAAATGTGAAGAAAATTGTGGATATTGAACAAAAAATGTATTACTTATGTCAGATGTGCGTATTTTTGAAACCTAATGATTTTGGTACGGTATCTTGTAAATACCAGTTAACTATACATTTTCATTCAATTCCAGAAAATCGAGCCAGAAGAAACAGATGTCACACTGTCACTCTACGAATTTGAATGGCATTAGCCATTCATGAAACCAGTCCTCCTGCATGTCAAACTCTGAAGACATTTAAATTCTTCAGTCTGCCTTCAGAACATTTCACTCTCAAGATACAGTACAGTGTGATTTATTTTTTTATGCTGAGGTTGGTTTCTTTGCGAAGCCCGTGTGAGATATTTGTTGTATTCTCACCTTCACGAACACAATTATGCAGCATCAAACCTGAAGTTCCCAGGCCTACCAGTAGGCCAACCTAGTCATGACCACAGTTTTACGCAGCATCAAACTCGAAGTTACCCGGCCTACCAGCAGGCCAACCAAGTCATGACCACAGTTACGCAGCATCAAACTCAAAGTATGTATTCCGGCATCACGGGGAACGAACATACGCATCAGTAGTGGTAGGGGCTGGGAAGAATACTGCTGCTGAGCAGATTGCTTCAAGAAGACGGCCGATGACAGGACCTCTTCCTTCCCAATCACAAGCTGATTATGATCCCATTAATGAAGTTCCTGCACCAAATCCAATTCCAACTGATCAAGCATCATCTGTTCCTGAGGTACACACCGATGATCCTATTCATATCTGCCTGTTGGAGTAAAACGAAAAAGACAAATACGAACATACGCATCAGTAGTGGCAGGGCCTGGGGAGAATACTGCTGCTGAAAGTGAAACACAGATTTTGCCCAGACCAGGTGAATTTTTTGGATGTCGGTGTCGATCGATAGCAAGGTTTCCTCGACTTCCGCATCGGGCGTCGGTGAGCAAGCTAGCATTCGCAAACTAGTTAAGTTAGCAGCAAGATATCTTCAAGACACGCAGCGTAACGTCAGTGTTGGCGAGGCCAGCGCCCATGTACGTCGACGACGTCACTGACGTCATATCTCGGTTCGGGATTGCGAAAACGAACTTTCTTGTTTCCGAGAACGGGTACGAGATCGAGTATCATTCTCGGCGGACCGGATCTCGGAACGGGATAGCGAAAGCTCTCTAGTCTGGGCCATTCCAGTGACGAAAAGAGTGGCCATAACTCTCTGGAAGCTTGCAACTGTTGCGGAATATAGAACACTTCGTGAGCAATTTGGAGTAGGCCGATCTACAATATGTGAAAATCATTGACAATACAACCAACTGTGAAGAAAATATCATTGTAGGTATGAAAAACGTGCAACATTTTATAGAAAAATTTCAGGAACATGACAGGAATTGTTAGTAGAAGCCATCTGATACGGAAAATTCCGGAACGGAAGGGTCTACTTGTCTCATGTTAGTTTACCTGCACGCATGCCCACTGCACGCACGCACGACCTCACATTCCAGTTCCCATATTTGAGGGGGTACATGTGGCCTAACAGGGCCCAAGGCCAGCGCCTTGAACGAACAGTTAGTTTTCGCAGTCACAAAGACAAAGATGGGCCCAACTTATAGAAGATGTATGTTTCTTGTCTAATGTCAGCCAGCATGAACATCAAGCCACCATCAAATTCGATCATTTACAGTAAACTGAACCGAACTGGAGAAATCATCATCAAGGCTGTTGTAGATGAGTTCATGACGAAAAACCAAAGCACCTGTAGGGCTGAGCAGCTTCAGAAGGAAAACCAGCCGAGGTCACAGTCGAGGCAGATGCAACATTCAACAATCGGCCGCAGTCAGGCTATGAGGCAGCCAGTCATTTTCCGCCGTCATGGAGAACGATAGAGGGCTGTTTAAAGAAGAACTGCACGCATGATTCATGCGAAAAAAAAACTATGGAGCCAAGGAGACCATGTCCTCTTCTGAAAAGACCCTCATCACAGAAAATCTGAAGCAAATTTCTGATGCACGTAAAGTGCAAGTGGCTGCCACAACAACAAATGCTATTGCCCAGATGGAGGAGAAGATGATCAGCAGCCGTGATCAGGTCCGCCCAGTGAAGCACTATCTTTGCGTAGTCCATCGCGTGTGGAGTTTCCAGAAGGCCCGAGATCTCCGTCTCACAAGAAGTGCTCCAGCTGGAGCATGGAGGTGCATTGAGACGGAGAATCTACTGGGAAATACGAGTGGCGCTCGGAAACGCAAGTCAATTGGGAAAGTGCAGCAGGCTGTTGCAAACGCTATAAGGTGATTTAATAACGGGCGGCATGAAAACTGCCAGAAAACATCATTTATATCCCATGGAGCTACTGAAAAGCGTCCCCGCTACCTTCCATACAACAAGTATGTGAATTTGAGCAATGAAGACCAAAGCTCCATTGATTCAGTTATTGAAAAATTCTTCAAAGAAACTGAGCTTGATCGAGTGCGAGCTCGCAGCACGAACAAAAGTAAGAACATACACTCAGTGGTGTTCACATATGCACCAAAGCATACTCTGTATGCCCGCAATTTCCGTGCAATTTGTTACTCGGCAGTCCACACAAAAACCTTTGGCGCTGGCAAATCTACCCTCATCATTGCAAGTAAGATGAACATCTCAACAACATCAGCTGCTACTAAACGACGCATGCAACGAAAAGACAAACGGGCATTAGACGACGCCAAACGACAAGCAAAAAATCATACAAGCCAGTGCATGTAAGCTAATGAAATTTATTGTAATGATACATGACAATGATTTTGTCAGGTGCACAAAATTTCACTTACTGCCCTAAAAACTGATGAAGTTACTGGAATTTGAATTTAGTCCAGTTTTTTGGGCCACCCGATATATGATGTGCATGTAACCAAAAATAGATTTAGAGAGGATCTGTTTTTGACAGTTAACTTGATTGACAGTTTATATTTAATTAATAGATTTTATTTAATTCGAACATGCTATCAAACAGTGAAGTAGTGCAGTTTGGTTGGAGACAACTTACACATCAGGATCACACCAAGACATCAGTCAAGTGACAAAAGTGAAAGACAGGTATTTTTTTGCCGTGATAGTACTGGTAGTTTCCAAGGTTGCTCCTCCAAATTGAGCAAGCAAGTTCAATACCACCGAGCATATCAAGCCTTGATGTACTGAATGTGAGATGTTTATTAAGACTTCGTCTCCTGAATTCGTACAAGGTGGTTACCAAGATACCGATACATGTACTTGTGTATATTTATGAGCTTGTTCTTTTTATGACAAAATTATGAAACAGTTTGCCTAAATATTATGTTCCTGAGTACAATTACATTTTAATCATCTATTTTTGATTTAATTTATAAATACTTGATAATGTATCCTTCAACAGGTTCTTCTACGAAGACTGATTGAGGAAAACATGCCAGCGTTGGGGTGGATGAGGTTTGTTCTTCATGACCACACTCCACGCCCAAATGCTGAGTTTGCAGCGAAGAAATCGTTGGTTTTACTACTGAAAATGGTTGTGAAGAATACGAGGATTGTGTGAGCATCCTACAAGAGTGCAATGAGATGATGGACAACCAAATTCAGCTAGCAGGTAGAGCATGCTGTTGGTAGGATTTTTTGGTTTCTTAACTCCATCAAAGACCTTTTCTCCGCAGCAGTAATTTCAGCTATTGTAAACTTCAATATTTCTTTTAACGCGTTAAGACTGACCCCATTTGGAAGTCACCACAACTTACAAGAACACCTCATTCAAATAACACTCAGAAAACTTCTAAACTCGACCTGTGACCAACATTTTGAGCAAACATCTTCCTTCTGGTTTGAAAATTTAAACCGCATGTACTCATAAAAAATCACCATCATAACAACAGCAATTTTAGAAGTTCCCGAGGACAAAGGCGGACCGAAAGAGGCGAGAAAGTTAATCATTGATAATGAAGGGCAATATTAGTATGAAATCACTGTTTTGGACAAAGTTTTTGATCAGGGGACAATTCTTAAGGAACTCAAACAATTCGATCATGACAAATTGCAGAATCTCTACACTTTCCTATCTGAGCAATACATGATATATTTCGACAACCACAGTGTAATGGATGTGAAAGGCTGTTTTTGAAAGAAAAAAAGTACAGGAAAAGGGCAGAACGCTACCACGTTGGTGTTTACTCCAAATACCGGAGGGCACTGAAGAGACATAAACGTACCGGAGGGCACTGAAGAGACATGAACGGATTGCCAAAAAAGCGAGCCAGCCCCAGAAAAGACATGCTATTCTGAAGACAAGGATCAAAAAGAAAAAGCGCCAAGCTGCTAACAAGAAGTACTAAAGAAGAAGAGAGTGGAAAAGAATAACAGTCATGCCCGCAAGAAAGCGTGTCAGGTGGCCAAACCAGAGCTACAACAATTGAGTACAATCTTTACGACGTTTACACCAAGACGCCAGTCAAGTGACAAGCATGTGAAAGAACTGGTATTTTTTTGCCGTGATACTGGTGTTTCCAAGGATGCTCCTCCAAATTGAGCAAGCAAGTTCAATAACGCCGAGAATATCAAACTCTGTGATCTACTGAATGCGGAATGTTTATTGATGCTAACGAAAGACACTAACGTTTATTGATGCTAACGATGTGTACGTATATTATGAGCTTGTTGTTTTTTAAGACAAGATCTAGTTTTGAGCGGGATGATCATGAAACACTTTGTCTAAATATTTTGAGCCTATCTGATACCAAAACGTTGTGTTAATGTAAAGACTTATGTTGTAGTACAATTACATTTAATTCATAAATACTCTGTAAATAAATGTATCCTTCAACAGGTTCTTCATGACCACATGCCACACCCAAATGCTGAGTATGCAGCTAAGAAATCGTTGGTTTCACCACTGAAAATGGTTTTGAAGAATGAAGCAAAGTACGAGGATTGTGTGAACATCCTACAAAAGTGCAATGAGATGATGGACAACTACATTCAGCTGACAGGTACCGTAACGTGTAGATATGGGAAGGATGATATCATGTAGGATCATGGAAAATTTATTGTTCTGATTGTGTGAAAATCCCTTAACTACATTGAACATACAATTATGGGTTTTTAGACGGATATAAATTTCACAGTCAAAATGGTGATTTAACATGATTAAGTTGTCAGGTGACTGTCATTAATGGCAGCATTTAAATTCTTTTTAAAGTATTTTTCGTAATTCATGTTGCTTTCATTCATAGATCACGATGAAAAAAGATACTGGACACTAAAGTACCTTTCTTGGAGATCAACTGACCGAGTCAGAATGCACGGTGCTAAAACGTTACGGGCAAATGGCCCCAACTGCTTGTGGAAGGTTTGAAAAAATAGAACCATTCATTGAAACCTTCTGGCACACCAAGGAAGATGCGTATGTATTCAAAATAAAATCTTCATAAGAATTTCACATCACACCAAGGAAGATGCGTAAAATAAAATCTTCATAAGAATTTCACATCAGATTTTGTATCATTTTGATATTTTATGGCCACCATGAACTTTTATTTAAAAACCACTTCTGCTGTTACTAGGAAACAATTCTACAAGGGAACGATCAGAACGATACTTTTTTTACAGAACACGTACGAGTGTTCGTACAACGAGAAAAGGTCTTAAATTTTATTGAACACTGATTAACCTGTGTTGCCATCTTTCAATCAATGCTTCAAAAACAGAATTTCTTTCCCCAAATGTTGCAGTTGGCTGCTTTGCACTTTAATGAAAACGTTGCGAGGACATGAGCAGTTCCGGCTGATGGTCAGTTCAAATTCAATGAATTGCATTCCCCAAAGCGAAAAAAGGTTGCTATTCAGTGAAGAAAGTGATGCCAAAATGCACATACAGTAAGTAATGTAAATGTTGCACGGTAGTAAGATTTAAGAAAGATATAATATTTCATCTCCAAATCGTGGCACCTGATTATAGCAAATGCCACCACATTATCACTCGGTATACTTTGTCGACAAGCATGCTGTGCGTCATGGTTCAAGAGGCATCGGACTAACCAGAAAAGTTGTAACCCGATGCCTTCATCTTGTATGTGCCAGCTATATTCGTATTTCTTTGTCCCTTACCACCTTTTTGAATTTTATACTGGTATTCCAGAGTTACGTGAAGTCACTTCAAGAACGGGTGATCAGTAAGTTTCGTGCAAAGATAGGTACACACCACTGAGGAAGCCCCTCCATTTTAAAGTGTTGTTCCATCTCAGTCAAGTAAGTGGGAAAGTGAAAAAGAACTATTCATCACATGAGGCATTGCTCCTGTTGGGAGGGGAGATGCTTCTTTTGGAGCAGACAATGGAACACCTTGGAATATCGTACCTCAAGTAAGTTTCCGTGAATGTGATTGGCCGACAGCGGTCACGTGACCGGTGGACATTTCGGCATGTTCGCCCGGAAAATATTTCCGGTTGGAATGTTTTCGAGACGGCCCCACGTCCGCCATTTTGTTTCTCGCTTCAAATGACACAGCGGTTTTTCAATCAAAATCGTCGAAATACCAGTCAATATTGTCAGCTTTTGTGATCATCAACAGCATGGGGTAACTGTTAACATTTTCCTGAACACAATAGCCCAAACTTGTCGCACGTTAGCTCACAATTTCAAAGAAATGAGCAAGCGAACGGCGCCGATGTGGGTCCAGTGTCGTGCGTTCATCTAGGTCCGCATCGACATTAGCCTACCTCAGGCGTGGTGCAGCGCAATGCGGATCATTTGAGTGATGATAAACGCCATGAGAACTTCTCTCTGATGACTTTCGGTACGATATAAAAAATGGTGCCCGTCGTGTCGGGCGGTAGAGCGAAATGTCACCCCTCGAAAGCAATGTTGCCCTCGGCTGGCGCCTCGGGCAACATGGCTTTCTCGGGGTGACATTTCGCTCTACCGCCCTCCACTCCGGGCACCATTTTTATAATGGAGGATGTCACGTCATCACTAGCAAAGGTCAACATTCCTCAGAATATAAAGTTCCTGAAGAAGGAAGAAGAAAAGTGTGAGCTGGCTGACCGCATTCTGTTGGGAGTTCTGAGCCATATTATGCCAATTTTTCCCTGGATGACTCATCTTCTTCTTCCAGTCCAGAAAAGATTGTAGGCCAAAAACCTGAACATGTAATGAATTACTCAACCACTTTTTGTATTTGGGCCATGCATCTAATGCTCTTGAATAACACAGCCGAAGAAGCAGACCTTGACAGGACAGTGTACGCATGTAACCTAAATACAATGTATTGCATTCTTTTACAGCCGTTTCAGTAAAGCTGAAACATCAAACAAATCCGGTCGCTACACTGTCAAACGTTGACAAAGAACATGTAAAACGGACTTTCCGTAAAGTTAAGCCATTCAATTTCTCTCTCTAGGCAGTAAGATTGACAGTATGCCAGAGGTAACATCAACACCTTTTGTTCGGATCAACAGAGAAGAAATACACTAAACTCTTCAGGTCTGTTGAGGTTCGGCGTGAGAACTAGAGTATCTCAGAAAAGGAAGTCTCCGGCAAAGAGCCATCGAGCTCTGATGAAATGCTTCAACGTAGTGTCTCTAATGGAGAGAATAGCGTATGATGTCTTTGGACAGTTTCCCGAAACTGAGAAAGACAACCAATAAGTGTTGGTCATTGGGGACTATTTCACCAAATGGGCACAGGCATCCCATTTCCAATCAGCAGGCCACCACAGTTGCAGACTTTCCAGTAGACAGGTTTGTCGCTTTCTTTGGCGTACCAGACATGGGGCATTCCGATGAGGGATCGAATTTTGAGTCCCTCGTATAGAAAGATGTCTATGACCGTCTTGGCATAGTCAAGACAAGGACCACCCCTCGAAACCCGGAATCAGACGGCATGGCCGAGAGATTCAGGAAAACCCTTGGAAATTTGATTTCAATGTACTGTTCCGAAAACCAGTTCGACTGGGATGTACAAAGCCCGTTACTGATGATGGCTTATAACTTGTTGGTACATGACACCACCGGCTTCTCTCCTGCAGAACCGATGTTTGAGAGGGAACTGACTCTAACTATGGACCTCCTGTTTGGCACAAAACGACCTGGTGTGTGAGAATGTCCATCTCCTTTGGTACACCTGGAACTCCTGATAGAGAAGATGGACAAACTAAATAGAATTGCCGAGATTAGAGTAGAGGAAGCTAGCGCCCGTCAGGAGAACTATGACAAACGGGCGGCGCTAGAGCCATTTAAAGACAGTGATCTCGTGATGTTCCACGATATCAAAACCAAGTGGAGGCAGAGCAAAAAGTTTAACGAGATCATGGAGAGGACCATTTAAGGTGACCAAGAAGATTTAAGGCCTATTGTATCGAATTCAGAGTGGTGCAAGAACCAAGGCGAAACTGGCTATTTACAACAGGCAGAAGCCCTTTCATGGTCCTCATCCTAAAGACATGGCGTGGTTTTCCCACAGCAAAACAGGCTCTGGTGGAAAATATGGACAAACATTTTTCAAATTGCCTTGGTGTACTACAGCGGTGATGCACAGGGTGCATAGACCTTCGTATTGTGTTCGTCAATGGAGGGGATGATATCGAAAGGGGAAAAGACATAAGTCATCTCTGCCACCGAAAATGGCGTATCGCTCTGGATCATTTGAGTTGTGAGCCCCCTGGAGTCAATAACCAGCGAAGAAAATGCGTGTCAGAGGGTCGTTGTTTTAGGCATGGGGAGTATAGGGATTGTCTTTTTATAAGGTATTAAAATTGGAACCCACCTTTGTTTTGTGAGCTTGTCCTCGTTGTAGGCCCGCCAGCGAGTTGCTTTTGATATTATGTGTACCCCAGCTGTGATTCCTCTCACCAATAAATCAGTAGAATTGTAAATAAATGTGGGATGTAATGTTTTTGCTGGGTCACTCATGGAGTATGTTGTTAGGGTATTTGTTCCGGGGGGGGGGGGNACCGGGAGAGTCAGCAGAATCACCATCCACAGTTTCTAGAAAGTTCAAAGACAAAAGACAAGTCAGATTTCTGCATACCATGCAGGTGCTTACTCATGCAGAGTGAGGACATCGACAAGCACTCAACCTGCATGACCCAAATCTATGAAGGAGACATAGAGAACACAGCTATCATGATGTGGTGTCACAACTGAGGAATCGGACTGAAATTTACCAGGTGAGAAGCCTACAGAAAGGACATTCCTACCGCTCGACAAAGAAGAGTTTGCCCCTTATTAACCACACCAAGTATGAAAAGAGTGTGCCACCATGTACCTCAAGTGCTGCGATGTTTTTGAAGAAGAACTGTGAAGGAAGTGTTCCAAAGTAGTGAGCAAATGTATCACCAGCAAGTCGACTAAAGCGAAGATTGTCAACTGCACAATTGAAGACCGTTGATATGGCCGGCTGAAGTATCTGGGAACTTCTTTGGAACTCAGCCAAAACTCCATGAAAAGATTACTGGTCCCAACAGCACCTAACGACATTATGCACGAGCAGTCATTGACCATTCTGGAGCTCCAGCAAAACAACGCCAGCAACGTCACCAAGAAGAATAGAGCTACCACTCCTTCAGGAGATGCACCCAAATTCAATTCGACAGTTGCAAACATGACAGAGTCTGCAGATTAAGACCCACCAATAGCCATGAACCTGCTCCTGGCACAGAAGTCACCAAAGATCATCTGCGCCTTCACCGAGAGAGTCTGCATAATCACCAGCCACAGTTTCAAGAGAGGTCTCAGTTTCAAGAATGTTCCAAGACATAAAACAAGTCAGATAAAGATGGGGGTTTTCTGCATACCATGCAGGTGCTTACTCATGCAGAGTGAGGACATCGACAAGCACGCAACCTGCATAACCAAAATCTATGAAGGAGACATAGAGAACACAGCCATAATTGGAAAAGGCCGTCGATATGGCCGGCTGAAGTTTCTGGGAACTTCTTGGGAACTCTGCCAAAACTCCATGAAAAGGCTACTTTCTTCGAAATTGTCATGTCAACGTTGCTCAGCATTAGTGGCGTGGTTGTTCTGAGATAATGAAATGTACACAGTGCAAATTTCACGCCAAAAATCTCCCTGAATCCCATTTGGGCCTTGACTATGTATAACATTGTTTGTAAACGTTGAGAGCGCACCACAGAAGAAAATGTCCGTATTGAAAAGAATGAAGAGCTGATGATAACACTGTTTCTTGAAGAAAATTCGACAATGTATTTATCAGCTTTCTATCAGCGATGCAACATTTGAACAGTACGTCAAACGCAATGAGCTGTTGGCTGTCGGTTGATGGAACAGACAACCTTTTCAACATCCTTCACGTACTGCCACTGCCAAAAGCATACTCTGTATGGCCGCAATTTCCGTGCACTTTGTCACTCGGCAGTCCACACAAAAACCTTTGGCGCTGGCAAATCTACCCTCATCATTGCAAGTAAGATGAACATAATGAACACAGCATCTCTGCTACTAAACGACACATGCAACGGAAAGACAAAAGGGCATTAGACGATGCCAAACGACAAGCAAAAAATCATCACAATGGCTTTGTCAGGTGTACAAAACTTCACTGAAGTGCCCTGAAAACTGATGAAGTTACTGGAATTTGAATTCAGTCCAGTTTTTTTGGGCCACCCGATATATGATGTGCATGTAACTTGATTGACAGTTTATATTTAATAATAAATTTTATTCAATTCGAACATGCGGCCAAACGGTTTAAGTACTGCAGTTTGGTTGGAGACAACTTAAGAGTAGTTTACACATCACCTCATGAACACATCTTTACCTCTGATCCAGTAGCAATTCCACCGAGCAAAGCCATTTAAAGGAAGCCGTTTTGACGTTAGCATGCATGACCCATGTGTTCCTTGAGTAAGTATGTTGAAAAGGAATTCGAGCAAAACTGCTAGAACAGGAAAAAATGCTTGGCAGAGATGCACAACCTCGTTTTGCAAGGTTTGTCATTCAAAGGCAGCAATTCGAAAAATCCTAATAGAACAGAGGAAACGCTGCCAGGAGTTATAAACGACATGACTGTTCACGATGCAGGCACGCATCAGGAGCAACTACAGAAATTTTGGAGTACTGAAACGTTCGGAGTCGTCATTATACCAAGCCAGTTTTAACGGAGGGCAGAAAGGCGGAAAGGATTTTAGAGGTCAACACTGATTCGGTAAACGTACCAAGTCGACATGCTATGGAAGGAAGCAGTATTCATTGCCGAACAATTTCGTGGTGGCCCAGCGTCGGTTCAGTTTGCTTATGAAACGTCTACAACAGGACTCCTGAGTACGCACGCTTATCAAGAGACGAGGCTACGTAAACCGACGGTATGCAAAGATTTAGAACATGTAGAAGATACGATGTGGCGTTGATGGCATTCATAGAGGCAATATATCACCCGAATACTGCAGTAGCTCCTGGTAAAGGAGCGACAGCAGTATTCGGCCAATTCCAGAATCGGCCACTACTTCAAATCACGCTAATACTGACAGTACCTTGATATTATTAACGTTGTGGCGAAGAAAGCAATGTTTTCAACAAAAGAGCATGATGATGTTGTGACAAGCATTGGTAAAAAATGGCTTGCTGAATTGTAACATTTGATTTAAAAAGGTTAACTGAAGCTAATGTCATGGATGATGCACATTCAGAGGTAATTACACGCATGCTTTGTTTGGTGGCAACTAACATTAGAGAGCTTTCGCTATCCCGATTCCGAGATCGAGAACGGGAATCAGGTCGATTTTTGTGTATGACCTCATCATTGCTTGGGTAGTGTTTTCCCGTTCTCGATCAGATCTCCGGCGTTCAGCGCTTGGTTCTCGGTGGGGATTCCGAGATCGAAGGCGCCCACTTCACAGCAAAAATGGCCAATGTTTGGGATACCATTCAGGTAGGCCTACTACTTGTCGGTTGAATATGTGCAAAAAAATGCATGTCTCTTGGTGATCATGCTGTTGAGTCGTTTGATTTGGGATACAACGGTCAGCAGGGCGTGCTTCGCAATGTAAAAATGTAGGCACTGATCGTTGCAGTTGACATGTTGCATGCAGGCCAAACGCAGCGTCACGTCAGCATGGTCAGTGTTGGCGAGGCTAGCGCCCATGTACGTCGACGACGTCACTGACGTCATATCTCGGTTCGGGATTGCGAAAACGAACTTTCTTGTTTCCGAGAACGGGTACGAGCTCGAGTATCATTCTCGGCGTACCGGATCTCGGAACGGGATAGCGAAAGCTCTCTATTGGCTTTTCGGCTCTGCGGTGAAATCACTGGAAAACCTCTCTAATGGAAACAGGGATTTAGGGCTATTATATATGTCTAAAGAGTTACAAATTATTAAATTAATTCTGTTTTGTTTACAGGCTGTTGATTTTGGGGGACCAATACCTAGTTTCCAACAAAGCTTGGTCGCCACGATTGCTAAGGTTGGAGACTGATGACAATGAACACATATTTTTCATACCGGTTGCTGTCACATTCCTAGATATTGCTACATCGAATCATCTGGAAGCAATCCTGTATTTGATGGGTATTTATTACGTATTCGATTTGCAGTATCCCAATGTTAACTCGCCCTTACTCGGGTTTCTGCAGTCAGAAGTACTTACTCAAAAAAGAATGAGGACATTGGGTCATATCATATGAATAAAGACTAGTAAATGCTTTTAGTTGATTTTTGCAATACAAATGCACTAGGCTATGCTGTACAAATCTGAAGGTAAAGCATTTGCTAGTCTTTATTCATATGAGCCATTGTCTATGGACAATGACAATACCATTTGACGACAAATCGTGTGGCTCTAGCTTCATCTCAGGCTGCTGGCCCTGATCTTAAAGAGTATTCAAGGCAACAGCCACGAGGTCCAGAACAATGCGAAGTCATTTACCAACACTCAAGTGCCAAGATACAACGGGTAATCAGCAACCTGCACCAGTTTGTGGAGTACTTCGCTACCAAGGGCTGTTCGGTGCAGGTTGCAACAATATGTCCCATCGACCTATTGAAATATAATAATTTCCTTCAAGATTAAAGAAAAGGATACAGAACCTACACAGATGCATTGATGAAGTGCCAAACCGATGAACTATGTGCTGGTTTACGCACTGTCAATTTGAGGATCCTGGTGATAAATGCGGACCAACTGCAGATGAACATCCGCCTCGACCGGTCAACCATGAAAGTAACCACGAAAAGGGGAGGCCACAAAATTAAAAAGTTCGGAAGCAAACTGTTGTACGAATGCAGCCATCCAGGAAATCCTTTGGTAGACGTATGGTGCGACCATTATTATGCACGATCAGAAACTATCACCTGGGAAGAAGACACAGGGTATTATTAATCAGGAGGTAAATTATTGCTAATGGTGTCATAAATTCAGAAAATTTGCAGCTTTCAACATGTACCGATCCTAGAATCTTATCCCTTTGCCTACTCATCAAATTTCGTGAAACTTTGTGAAATCTTTCTGAGCCGAGTCGTCCGCCATCTTGGACACCGTGTCAGGCCTACATGTATGCGAAGTCGGCTTCAGACAAGTCCGTTATGTGCAAATTTAGATTAAACCAGGTACTGTTTTCTTCTTCATTCATACTCTGCTGCAAGAAGAATACCATCGGTCATTTGTAAATATCTTTGTATTTAATTGCCTGTTTGTAGGGTATTTCAGATCAACATTTGGGATTCAGCTCAGTCTCTTCTGAAGTCTATAGTGTGGAAAAGTGCCAGCCTGAAGAAGACCCCGGTTGGGGTCGAAAATTTGCTAAATTCTGGAAGTTGACTTCCTATTTATTATTATTATTATCTTTGTACGTCCATGTAATTACAATGTAGTTCAGCGGTAATGTGTTGTTATTATACGTTTTCTTGCAATCGGGATTGATGCATCGCCAAATTTGCGTATCGCCACTACATTTGTGCATGTTCACAAATGACAAAGAGCCTTCGCCTTTATGTTCACATGTCGTATGCCTGCGGGTAGCACAGCATGTCACGCTCATGCCATTAAGAAAAAATAATGGTAATTGGTGTGAGCATCAGCAGCATGAACAGTTTGCAACATTGGCTGCTTTTACAGTTACAGTGACTATACTGGCAACATGTCATCTGCTTTTCAAGTTCACCTTACTCTTTGTACCGTACATTTTAGATCAATCAAGAATTTGCCTTGCTATACAGCATTGAAATTAACAAGCAACAAACTCCCAACAACATGGGAGACGCGCTCCCTTCCTTGTCTACTACATCTTGCCAAGATACCCAAGCTGGCTAAGGTAAAAGCCCTGTATGATGAGCTGTTCACCACAACCCAGTCCCAAATCCATGACATCAATAGCAGCGATGATGAATATGCCTAGAGTTTTGATGCAGAGTTTGACCGAGAAAAGATCGAGAGCAGACAGCCAAGATGGCGGCGCCCAATGCGCGATGACAACGATGTCAACATCTTGGACAAAATTAGGTAAGAGGCGAGTGATTTGTTCGGTCACGCACAGAGTCATAATGAAATGGCCAGGGCCATTGTGCTCACCTCTGTGATAAGTCTCCGTGGTTAAGTGTGAAACTGTGACTCTCAAGCTGAATGTTGAAAGGATCAGTAAGATACGACAAAGCTGAACACACCAAGAAGTATTTTTATGATCTGATCAGTATTATCAGTCAATGGCATAAACTCAGGTGATGGCACCCAGAAGGAGTACAATTTCGGAATATAAGTCAGAATACAAGTGGTATTTGTGAACAAACTGCTTCCCTGTCTAGGTCACAGATGTCAAAAATTCTATTTTTCAAGATGGCCACCAGGTGGCCACACGTGACGTTCATTGGGACTGAAATTTTAGCAGGAATGTACAGGATACTCGCATAGATATTTAGACAACATTGAAACATCGTAACATTTACTACCGATGAAATAATACAAGCAGCAGCACTAAGTTTCGGTCCAGAGATAGTTTTTACCATAGGGTACCTGCACACCAAATTTCAAGTTTGTAACCCAAGCGGTTTAGAAACGTGCCACCCCTGTTAACGACGACGGACGACGACGGACGCCGACGACGACGGACGACGTACGACGGACGACACACCATGAGAGAAGCACACCTCACAGAGGTGAGCTAAAAATGAGACTTAATTTTAAAGGGTTCCAGTCATGAATGTATACCGACCGTCTTGGTATTAAGGTGCTTTGCCCCGAAAAGATTCCTCAGCAACTATCCCTACCTTACACTAGTCACTTGTTATTTCACTCCCAGATGTAGCACATTGCCTCTGGATCATCGATATTAATGATGGAGAAAAGGAAGCAAATTAAAGAGTCCGGGCCTATTTCTGTTGACTTAATCATGCTCACGTTCTAAACATTGCAGCATGGTCAACAGCCACAGACTACAAGGCACTACAAAAACGACCAACACTCAACAGGCTATGCCTTCAGCCAAGATATGATGATGATGAAGATGGTAGACATGGTAGAAACATACTAGTTTGGTTCCCGAACCCACCGCTAGGGCTATGAGGGTTCGGTATTGGCTTCCGAGCATTTCTTTATATGGCGTTACTATTTTTAGAATCACTATGTAAACATAGGCACGTGGTTGGCAAATGTCACAAAGCGAATTCAACGTGTTCAAAGGAAAAGCCTAATGTTTTCGGCCGGGAACGCAACCATCGAGAAGCGGAGAAGTTTATTTGATTCAGAGGCTGGTAAAAACGACAAACTTGCTGAATTGTTGGTGGAATTCGGCGGTGACCTGTGCATGCATGCTGTGTACATATCATCATGTGCAGAAAAGGTCGGGGAAATAAAAGCGTTATGTTCCCGAAAAGGCATTCAATGCAAATTGTGTTGCTTCTGCAGCAAGACTCAAACTCACCTCCATCAAACCCCTAAGAAAATTCAGTTGGAGATTCTCTCGTTGACGTCGCATAATGTATTCCACCATTTTGTGTACTACTGATCACCTGATAACGGCGTGAGTTGGAGAGTGTCTCCCTTGCGGTTGGAGAGTGTCTCGTGACGTCAGACACCAGAAATCTCGGTGCGGCCAGAAGCCAATACCGAACCCTCATAGCCCTAGCGGTGGGTTCGGGAACCAAACTAGAAACATACTGGAGGGGGACAGCTGTGTACTTGTGCCTTGGAACGAAAATGATACCAAGCGATTTTTTTGTGGTGGTGGAGAAAGACGTATTTCCCTGTGGAGACGATGTAACGGCTGCAGTTGATAAGATGATCAGGCTACGGTACATTACATCTCTGACTTGCATTTGAACTTCAAACCTGTTATCTGTTCTAATAGAGCTGTACCAGAGCAAGAGAACTCATCTGCAGTATTGATGCTTTCAACAGAATGTGCGTTCTGCGGTTACGGTAAATTTCCAAGACCGTGGTGCTTGAGAATTGGTGGCCATCTTGTGCAACCCTGGCGTCTCTTGCTTTCAGACAGGCAGCTGGACTACTACTATTTTAACTGCTCATTAAGTGGAATGGGCCATATATATATTATTTATAGTTCCCAAGTTGACTGGGTGGTGGCAGCACAAGTTCCAAGAGAAGCGAGAAGTTATTTGATTATTTTACCACGATACCTCCCCAGAATGAATTGGATGACTATTTTACAATTTAGCCTCCCCAGAGTGAACTGGATGATTATTTTACAATGCTACCTCCCCAGAATAAACTGGATGATTATTTTACAATTTAGCCTCCCCAGAGTGAACTGAATGATTATTTTAGGCCATTCAACATAAATTACTTGTTTATCATCATTCAACCTTATGATATTGGGGAGGGAGGGCCTTTGATATTTGATATTTGATATCTTGTATTGGTGACAATGTTTGATCGGGAGGGCCTTTGATATTTGATATTTTGAGAGTACTGCTTCAAAAATTTCACACAGAAATGGATTACATGCAATACAAGCCAGTTTTTTGTCTCGCCAGTAATAGGATCCTCCGTGGCGCAATGGATATCAATTATGAAAAGCCCATCAGGGCTGGGAAAATCAGGTCAGGAGGTTGTTTGAGACAATAACAAAAATCAAAGGTAAAGCAGAGGGCAAGAATTTGCAGCGGGCGGTACCTTGAGATTTGATATATCAAATATCAAAAAAATCGGCACAGGAGCTAAATGTTGGGACGGGCGGTGATGATAAACAAGTAATTTATGTTGAATAGCCTTACCATGATTGATACCTCCCCAGATAGAATGAACTGGATGATTATATTACAGTTTAGCCTGCTCGGAGTGAACTGGGTGATTATTTTACCATGATACCGCCCCAGAGTGAACTGGATGATTATTTTACAATTTAGTCTCCCCAAAGTGAAATGGATGATTATTTTTGATACCTCCCCAGAGTGAACTGGATGATTATTTTACAATTTAGCCTCCCCAGAGTGAGCTGGATGATTATTTTACAATTTAACCTGATGAACTGATATTACGATTCGATTTAACCTACCGGGAGTGAACTGATGAATCCATGCTGAACATACATGTAAGATTGGTTCGATGGATAGCACATAGAGAGCCACTGAGCGTTCAACCCTGACGAATGCGAGGAGAAGTCAAAGGGGGGGGGGGTAAGCGACTGTTTATTTTCAAGACACTTAGGAAAGCCATGTACAATAAACTGACGGCGTCGAATTAAATAAATTGGCTGTCAAAGCCAAAGGCTGGTAGTGTTTTTTGTAAGCCAGCAATAATGGTCCACCCAATCAAAGGCCTTCTCCTGGTCAATAGATAGGGTGGGAAGAGGTAGGTTTTCAAGCAATATGTGACCAAATTATAAATTTGGATCTGCCAATTATTACCAATCTGACAAATGCATTGAAATTGTATTGCCAGCAAACGTATCCACTCATGTCCTTGTTGCGATTGTTGCTAAACCGGAGAGGAAAACAACTGGTGACAAAATTCTGAAAGAACGCCAAGTCACTGATACCTCTAAATAAAGCAGTGTGTAAGTCGACTCCCTGGAAAGATGAAGCAGGAAAACCTATTAGTGATATCTTGTCAGTCATGGATGTAAAGGTAAAATCCTTTGCTGACGAAATGTTCATTGATATTCAGAAGGAATACTGAATGAAATCAAATGCAACACTGATATCAAACATGATGTTGCGAATTTGCAGAAAAATAAAATCTTTTGATTATGAGAGTGTGTGTGCCTCAATAATTTGTTCAAGTGATTGGACGGGAATTGCAGTAAGTGAACTGAGTGTCCACACAATGCGTATGAAATTTCTAATAAGACTAAGAGATGTTGTGAATCGATCCATTAGGAACTGTATTTGTTTTTGTTTGATCCGGGTGATTTGGCCAAAATCGTATAAGTCGGTACAGAGTAGAGAAATATGTCTCCAAATCTTTATGAGACCTAAGTTGCTTTTTTTAGGTAGGAGAGAGACCACTGATCTCGAGCGGGACACCGGTACAGCGTGTTTTCAGCTGCTCGTGAAATTCTGCTGCTATGCAAACGCTACAGCGGGAGCTCACTGTCATTTACGCAGGACTGTAAAGACCTCAAATAGGTCCTGACCTAAAATATTCCAGCAAGTGCGACAGAATTCGTAAGGGAGGCCATCCACCCCTAGTGTTTTGTTACGAAGACTGTCCTCGACTGCCTGTGTGAACTCTTTGAATGCAAACTCCCCACCCAAAAGATCGTTGGATGTTCGAGAGATCTTTGACAGGTTGTTGTGGTTGAGGAGGTGATCCTTGGCCTTTTCATCTCTTGGAGACTGGGAGTAAAGGTTTTTATAAAAACCTGTTATATATATATCACGATACTTAATAAAGCGCAGTATCCAACCAATATCTTGGTCGCTCAAAGCGCTGTACAAGAGAATTATATGGAGAAAGAACAGGAGGGAATTGCAGAAATCAAGACGAGATGTTACAAGGGCCTGGACATATAATCTGGTGGCATTGAATGATAAATACTTCCTAATCTTTTGCCATTGATTCGATCTGATCGGAATCATCAGCTACAGTTGGGGTCAGAAGTTTACATCCACTGCCATAAAAAATTGAACTCTGAGATTTTTACGAGTGTGCCTTGTTCATACACAAACAATGGGTGCCTCCTTTATTATCATGAGAAATGGCTTCATTACAATTGCTTATTTGAGATTTATTGAACATTTCGATCTGTATATCAAAATGGCCATGGCTCAAACGTTTACATACACCCAGGTCATTTCTTAGTAACACTTCCTTCAACAACCAGAACTTGGCACAAACGTTTTTGGTACCCCACCGTTCAATGGGCCCACTCCTATCGTCAGAAATCATGTGATTCAGTCAAATTTGTAGGTTTCCTTGCTCTGGCACGTTATTTAAACTCGGTCCGCAGATTTTCTTTTGGATTGGGATCAAGACTTTGTGAATGCAACTTTACAGCATCAGCTTTCTGATCCAACCATTTGCAAACTACTTTTGAGTAAAATAGTGTCTGATCGTTGTTGTCCTGTATAAGCCCAATGACACCCAAGTTTCACCTTCTGGGCGCAGGTCGTCAGATTTACTAAAATCTCAATGTAATCATCATTCTTCATTACTCCATCCATCTTCTGAAGTATTTCACTGCCCATGCACTCTTGCAAAATAATCTCACAACATGATCCACCATCCTCCGTGCTTAAGTGTTGGTTGGTATTCTTGGGGTTGAAGGTCTCGCCTTTTTACGCCAGACACATCATTACACTTGCGCTTGTCAGGAAAGTTGTTTATCGGTTTTCGGCAATGTTCTTGGACGAGTGGCTTTTTCGTGGCATGATAACCCATAGGCCGTTTCTAATGCAAGATGTGCTTCATTTCAGATCTTGTCACACTTAACACGTCAGTAGCAAAGTCCGTGCACAAATGCGTTTTTGTTGACCGTTGTTGATTTTCAGTTTCACGTTGTGGACTAAAGTTGCTTCATCTTTAGCAGTCAGTTTTCACTTTCATCCAGTCCTTCACTATTGCACCAGAGTTCTTTTATTTCTGAATATTCTCCACACAGAAGCCTTTGTGCCTTCCATTCCATTCCGTTGGTTAGCCAGGGAGCTTATTGAGGACCCAGCCTTGTGTAGGTCCATTTAGGCCTAGATGTCTTTGGTCTTGGCTGAGCTCCTTTGATCTGCTCGTGACTGCTCCGAAATTGGACATATAGCCACAATATGGAACTTCCTGTGTTATTACGTATTGTATTGATGAGCAATTGGCCCGTGTAATGACTACTTTAGCATTTTGCCACTTTCCAGAATATTCAAGACTGTCACGTAAGAAGTCACTAGGTGTACGTAAACTTTTGAGCCAGGGCCATCCTAACATATTGCAAAAAAAGTTCAACCCCAAAAAACCAATAAATCTAAAAACAAGCAATATTTCGAAACCACTCTCTGATGTAGATAAGGTAGACATCCATTATCCTTCTAATTCTTTATCCGCACATTTCATGTCACATGTCACATGAAATATTCAGTTGTGGAATAGTTACGTCGTATGATAATTTTGAATTGAACGTTTTTGGTCTATGAAGGTGTATGAAGGTGTCTGAAAACTCCTGACCCCAACTATATTCTCCCATCGTCGTGCTCCAAGATGCCCATGGACCGACACGGTCCTTGTTTCTTCTCGAGATGAAAAAAATCTAGATCTAGTGGGTGAGGTTAAACTATGCATATAGTACTTTAGAATTTGAAATTTCATTGAGCAAATGCTGTTAGAGAGTGAGTAGACAGAATTTCATCCGAGGTGACTGAATTGCTCTGGGACCTTTTTCACAAACTCCGTAACTTTAAGAGTATGCAAAGCTTTTATCAGGTTGATAGCGAATAATAGGTTGTCCGCCAAATGGACAATAGTTTACGCACTCCCGAAAGTTACGAGAGCTTCGTGAATACGACCCTGAGCTCCCCGATGTCCCGCACAAGCTCAGCTAGCTTTCTTAATATAAGTTGGTGATTTGTCTTTTGTGGTTTTTCCCAAGCTCCCACCACAGGGCAAGGGACTGAAAATTGGATTTCTTTTGCTGCCACTGTGACCAGAAGTCAGAAATTTGTCTTTGATACCAGTGTGACTGGGATCTAAGTCCCCTGGAATCAAAGTTTGATTTTATCGGTCAACAAGGGAATAGGATATTAGTATTATGGCTAAAGTAACCAAAACTATTCAAACATAGCCGTACAATAGCAGGATATTGCATCGCGGACTTGCATCACTAGGACTTTCTCCTCTGGAACTACAGCAGTCCTCTAATAAAATAGCCTGGATCAAGCACCAATGACCTGACCCTCGAAGGGGAGGCGTGAACTCCAGGACTGCCTTGACAGGGGAAGTGATCGGATCTGTATGTCTGTAAAATTGAACAGCTACGCACGAATGGCAGAAAGTTTTGAGAAATGTCACCTGGCAGCTAATTGTGTTTGATTGGCATTGTTTGTCTCAGACCATGTGAATTTCTTAGAGGGATGCTATTGCTGCTCTCTCCAGACGTCGACTAGCTGGTACTTAAGCTAGCAGCACACTTCACCACTTTCGTTGCTAATGTGTCAATTTTCGTGGTCGGCAATTTTTGTGGCGGTGCACAGCTCACTTCACCACTCAGTGGCCTTGTGGGCACAAACAGCAATTTTCGTGGTGATAAAAAAATCAAACCGGTTTGATTCTCGGTAACTTGTGGCAACAGAATTTCCGTGGTGAGTAGTTGTTGCCGGCCATCGCACACTTGGCCAATTTCGTGGTGACCACGAAAAGTGCCTATGAACAACAAAAGTGGTAAAGTGTGCCGCTAGCTTTATTAATAGGCTCTCTGAGATCGCGCCGAGACGGAGGTGCCCTTCTTCGTCACTTTTTCTGTCTGAGGAAGAGTTGATACCACAACCTAATATGGTTACTATGGTTATATCGCCGGTATCAAAAGATGAGAGGAGACTGTTCAGTTGGTTGATAAAGGTGTGGCATTTAGCACCTGTGTTGGGAGCGTGGACATTAACCACACATATTAATGTTGAAACCATGAACTTAAAGTTGGAAGGAAAATTGGGTACACCTTCCAGGTAAGATGTCCCTGGATTGAAAATCCTGAACGAAAATACGATTAGAAACTTTGATATCCCTATTCACCGTGCTCTGTTAAAGATTGTCCCATATGAGAGATGACAAAAGCCATTCCACCTTGTCTGCCAATCATTCACTAATCCCGGTGTTGAGTGTGTTAAAGCAAAAGCTGCTTTAATGTTGTTGAGAAAGTGGATTAATCTCTTTTTCGCTTGTTCTGATCAGCACAGCCGTTAGTACTGAACTTGAAGGCCACAGGCGAGAGAGCCATAGGAAGTCGAGGAAAAAAGAGATGAAGAACTGCACCGCCATTATGGAAGAGGATGAATGATGCAACTTTCAAGATGAAAACCTTGTCGCCATCCCAGCGGAATTGTCATACACTGATGAAACAGATCGCGCTCCCTCAGAATCTGAAGGGTGACAAAACAGTTCGTCAGTTCACAGGCCGACCAGGCAAAGCTGTTTACGACCACCACTTCCAGATGTTGTTTAACACAACAGCATGTTTGACAATTTAGCAGGGAGAGGCATAAAACTCAGAAACGTATGTGGAAGAGAGGACATCACTGTCAGAATACCTCAGTCCATCACAGACAAGGACTCGGCCAGGAGAGCNTCGAAAAATACCAGAAAATATAATTATAATTTTTCGAATTCTTTTTGACCAATCAGCAGCGAGATCGTATTCAGTCCGGCGTGATCAGCCAGCTAATGATTCTTGACCATCTTTTGGTCGACTTTTCGCTGAAAAGTTGTCCAAAACACAGTTGGATTAGGATTAAATTCCTTCAAATGCTGGTAAGTTAGTTTTGAATCTTTCAGCTGATGAAATTGGTATGCGTTTCATCCCAATCGGCCGTGTGGTTGTGGAGATATCTCCACTTTTGTCGATCGTTGGGGCCTGATTCCCTGAGCAAGATTTTGCCGCAGGGGGAAAATTGGGGGTGTTTGGGCACATTCGATAATACAAGATAATAAATGAATTTTGGTTTATTTTGAATCTATACATTCTCAGCTTGAAAACGGTACTGTAGCGATTCTCTAGCTTGGGGCAACTAGAGAAACCTAAACCGTAGATCTTGTCTACCTAAGACCATGGCGATATCTTAGGCGACAGCAACCATGAAATAAGTGACTAGGAATAACAAAGATTTCTAAGTATATAAGTGTATATTAAATATCAAAATCGATTAAATATAAACATTTTCCTACCTTGAGTTTCCGTGAGTGAGTTGTCAAACTGTGAAGCACCCCAACAAACAATACATGTAGATGATTTCTCAGGAGGGTCCTCTTTCCAGCCACGTCGAGTGGTCTCCCAGTTAATGCTTAAACATTGTCAACCACCTCCTCTTAAATACCTTTTCCCCCTTGACAACTCACTCTAGGCAACCAAGGAGAATCACCAAGCAGATGTGTTGATAAATAAACAAACTAATACGCGAATTCCCCCGAAGTGAACCCACACCCCGGGATGAACTTCCAACGTTCCCAGGATAAACTCTTAACCCAAGCATCAACATGATCAAGCTATTACAATACATTCAGAAAGTTATCAAAACCCAACTTGAAACCATTCAACCCACATCAAAGCAAATCTGCCGCAAACCCAGTTCATCAAAGTTCAACTGGAACGGAGCTAACGAATTCCCACGGAAAGGCAACTTTCCTAAAGGGGAGATAAATATCATGAATATATCCAATAAGGAGTTTAAAGGGGAAATAAATATCATCTATATATATTAAATAATCTTAAAGGGGAATTAAAGGGGAATGAAGACTAGCTTTCTGTAACACCTCCCTCCTTAGGAGGAGATTCGTCCCGAATCGCAGCTTGGTGATCCTTACTAGGCAAAATGTTTCAAGTACAAAATAAAGCATACAAACATTTACAGACAAAATTCGAGAAAAACAGAGTACATGCTGCATCTTATCACTCCAGAAATTATTCCCAAAATATCTGTAATTAAAATTCCCAACACTATTCATTGCGCAATATTGAGTAAACACACAATTATATGTCTTCCAATAGCAAATTAAATTTCTCAAGTTTACTGCAGCCGTAACATTCAGTATGTTTAAAATAATTACCATAACACTCTTGTACTATGCCTAATTTATACCAATTCAACGTAATTCGAGCAGTCAATATAGACCAGCTATACGGACAACAACAAAACACAAATGACCAATACGACGTTATCGTTACCTAAGAAGCAAAGAATTTGCATGCATGTATTATCACTCTGTATTGAGTGTAAAAACTGAGTATCAAATCTGACCAACAATCCTATATATACAATGCATATAAAAATATTAAATACAGTTAAAAAAAAAAGATCACTTCCCAGCACGATGAACCGAAGTAACCATGCGACTTCGCAGTCCTGAGTTTGATTCCTGGTACTGGTACCATCGAATGTCTTCCAATAGCAAATTAAATTTCTCAAGTTTACTGCAGCCGTAACATTCAGTATGTTTAAAATAATTACCATAACACTCTTGTACTATGCCTAATTTATACCAATTCAACGTAATTCGAGCAGTTAATATAGACCAGCTATACGGACAACAACAAAACACAAATGACCAATACGACGTTATCGTTACCTAAGAAGCAAAGAATTTGCATACATGTATTAGCACTCTGTATTGAGTCTAAAAACTGAGTATCAAATCTGACCAACAATCCTATATATACAATGTATATAAAAATATTAAATACACTTTTAAAAAAAGATCACTTCCCAGCACGATGAACCGAAGTAACCATGCGACTTCGCAGTCCTGAGTTTGATTCCTGGTACTGGTACCATCGCATAGAACTCCAACGCATCCTGCCAGAAAGGGACATATTCACTTCAAGTCCTACACCCATTTATTTTTGACCGATAAAGGTCACCTATGATAATTTCAGTCAATCCTATCAGAAATGAAAAACACAAAAAAAAACAAAAACATCCACTGTTGAACGTATAAAAGCAGAGAAAAAAAAATCCAATATTCAACATATAAGAGCAGAAAAACATCCAATGTTCAACGTAAATTATGCAGTTGATATATTAAGTAGTCAAATACGCCAATGTAGAATTGTCCAACTCGCCAAATACTTCGATGTAGAATTGTCCAACTCGCATGCAATAATTCGACCACATCCAATGTGAAGCCTCGTCCCGAGGTATATAAATGTCGATCACAACACATAGTCTCTGTCCATAGTATTAACATCAGTCATCCACCTCCCAGAACACCTCCCCCGGCAAACACCCCTTCCAAGTAGACACTAGCACCGTTCATATCCGATGGTTTCCGCGATGAAGACATATTATATGTAATAACCTGGTAGCAATCGGTAGATTTCCGGAAATAGTGAAAAACGTCCAGCTGATGGCAGAAGACCGCCAAAAACAATTACACTGAGATCCAGAAGAAGCGAGAAGGCTACAATCCCAAAGCTACCAAACCGTTTATACTCTCCGACGGCGTATAACGCTGTGCAGGGCGATATGGGTGACAAGTCTTGTCAACCTGAGGCACAATTGTTCCTAAACAGAAATAGGAGCGTCCTTCATTGTTCAGTTCCATTCGCCCATAAAGGTCCACTATTAGCGACGCCGTGATTGGCGAAACGTTCGTATAGAGTCGGTCGGAAGCACAGTCAATAAGTAGGTCATCCACGGAAAAGACGTCAGGATGAGGACAACCTGCCATTCGCTGTCCAGTGACGTGTACAGTTGACTCAACTGCATGGCACGAAGAGTTCAGTACGGACTCGGTGCAGACGTGGCGTCAGAGGCTCATGCGTCAGAGGCTCATGTCGTGACTTGGAGTGGTGGCGCCGGAGATGGGTCTGGAGGCTCATGGAGATTCTGGCGTGGCGAGTCTCTTGGCGTCTTGTCCATCCATCCTGAAAGAGCTATTGGTAGGAACATAGAGATGACGCACATAGAGTACAGCGTAACTTCTGATACTGTTGAACTTATTTCGCTTAACAACTAATAAAGTTACCGAATACATGTTTGTATATATATCTATATATGCTGGCTCATTAACTCAAAAATATGAAGAAGATCAGGCACAACTTAAGTAAACCCAATCAAATTTGTTGTGCTTACATTGACAAGGAACCCTGAGTAGCAAACAGGCGGTGGTTAGTGAAATCCTAAGTGCGGTTAGGAGATAGTATCGTCAAGTGTGAGTCCGAGGTTAAACAGAGGATCTAGCAAGTGGGTTAGAAGTTTTAAGGGATTCTTTAAGGCAGGAAGGGAGCCGTAGGAGTCTTGTAACCAGAGGTCATGGATAGAGGATAATTGTACCCCTTATACCCTAGGTAGACACCGCACGTATAATCGTCCTCATTTTTCATGAACAAATATTTTTTCATGAATAGATTTTTTTCATGAATAAATTTTTTTCATGAACAAATATTCTTTTCATGAATGATTTTTTTGTCATGAACAAATATTCTTTTCATGAATGAATATTTTTTTCATGAATCAATATTTTTCATTCATGAATGAATATTTACCATTCATGAATGAATATATTTTTGGAACAAAAATATTTTTTAGTATTGAATATTGCAACGTTTGGCTTGCCATAGTGGACAGTTGACCACACTTTTCTTTGGAACAAAAAACAAAAGCGTGAACTTTCACATGTTCCCGTCGTTCCTCTTGGACGTCTCACTTGGTCATCCTTGGACATGGTAACCTAATCGATGCCGTACCTACAAATAGAAAGAACTTCGCCTTCTTCGGGCATCGGGTTAGAATCTGCACACTTGTTTTGTACAGAGGAGGCCAAGAACAACGTTGGGAGTCGACTGAGGTTCGCATCTCTCAGCCACCTACCCCGATAATAATTAGCGCATCTAACGTATACATGAATCGATGCAATAATCAGTATAGTCAAGATTGACACCTGATTCAGACACCTTTGAAGAATACACAAAGTGACAATCCTCTTGCGAAAATACATCGGTGTCCGACCATCCAGAGTACCCCGACTCAGAAGAACCATCTTCAGGAGGAACCGCACTTTCCTCCTGCTTATAAAAGATACCGTTGGCGTTGCGGCTTACTTTTTCACTTCTAGCACTTGCAATAAACATATTTGCTACTTGCACTGAATCTTCCTCGTCTAGCCTTTCTAGCGGCGAGAAATCCTCCTTTTGGGGGCTACTACCACAGGAGGACAAGTCAATGGCACTACACACTAACGGTGATTGCTTTGTCGAATTTCTGTTATCGGGGACAATTATGTGTTGAAGACACTTGGTAATCGCCGGTATTTTATCCCATTCCGTCCTGGAATTGGCTTTCCTATGAGCCTGTGGACGACTACCTTCAATATCATGCAAACAATTTATTATTTCATCTCTTCGACTCCATTCAGTCCGATTGGGCGTGGGGGAGCCGTGATTCGATGCAGAAGTTTGAGGGTTACCATACCTCCTATTCTTAGTGCGTTTCGAGCACTGAAATTTTACACTGAGCGGTGAATCATATTTCAGCAGAGATTTGCTGGAGGAAACGATACCAGTTGAATTTCCACAACAGTTTGTACGAATATTCCCCAGTGGAGAAGAAGGTCTTAGGCACTAGGACTGGTGTGGGGTCTGCTATGCAGTCTTCATCCAGCAACAAGTTTGAAAATGCTTGTACTGGAGGGCACTGGTTTGACTCACTTTTCGATTCAACATTCAAATCAGTCGTACCCTCAGCTCTAGTATTGAGTCTGTCGGAGGACTCAAATTCTTTATCACTAACAATGCTATCTTGTGATCTAAGGGGTCCGCATAGCTCAAATTCGTGTGCGGCCGGAGTCTGACCCGTGCGGACCCTGGCTAGTTTAAAGGCTGTCCAGTAAAACCTGTACTTTGCAGTTGCGAGTTGCAATCCAACATCCTTTGCATGCGCCAAACATCAGATTCAATATTGTCTTCAATTACTCCCAGTCTTTGTTCCATTTTCCCTAGTTTTTCTAGGATTTGACCATTTAGTGTCGACGAGGACGTGGCTTTCATAGGCCTACTACTATCAGTAACAGGGGGGATATGATCCCGACGAAGACTCGAGACTTCACCCTGTAAGGCGTCGATTTTTGCCCAGACTTGAGCAACTGTTGGGTCGGGTGCAGAATTATAAAGGATGGGAGAAGAACCGCCAGATGGGATTTGAGGAGCCTGCATAAGATCGATCTCCCCCTGCAGTTGGTTAATGCGACCCATCACCTCACCATAGCCTGGGTCGCTGACACCCGAGTATTGTTTAACCGCAGGTGGTGGGGGAACCAGCATGGTCGTACTGGCAAACAGGCGGGCAGCGGTTTCTGCGGCCGCCAAAGTCAGAGGGGCCTGACGCAGAGTATACTGCCTTATGTCGGGGCGCAGCCCACGCAAAAAAAATGAAAGTTTTTCCTTGTCGGACAAGGAAAATTCCGAGCAGAGTTTACTCATTTCGTTAATATATAATTCAATATCTTCCCCCGGCTGCATTTCTTTTTGAAGAAGTTTCTGCATCTTCAGGGCATCCATGTTTGGATCATGGAACCTTTGCAGAAAACGATCCTTCAGCACAGCGTAATCGTTTTGTTCGGCTGGGGTTAACTGGAAGTACCAGTTAGCCGCAGACGACTTTAACAGCAACGCAAAATATCCAGCCTTCTTGCTCAGCGGGACACCTTGGGTGGTGCAAAATAATTCAAACGTACGAAGGAAATCCTTCGCCGAATGACCGTAACCATGGAAAGGCTGGGGCTTAATCCCTTCCAATTTAAAAGTGCTAGGCCTAGGACTGCTGCAAGCAGTAGCCGACAACTCTCCGACAGTATTTTCGAGAGCCTGAAGACGGGATACCAAACCATTGTCCACATAACCAATCGGAGTAACTTCTTTACGATCACGCTTAGTGTCATCGAACCCTGGGGGCTTGAGTAACGGAGTGGAATGGGTGGGGCCAGCGGAGTTGATGGGGGTTTCCAATTTGTGGTCGGTCCCTTGACCTAGAAATGGGCTCTCCTGACAATCCTGAAAGGGATTGCGGGAGCTATCAAATCCCGCTCCCCTGACCTCAGGGTTGACGGGGCACGGCATATACCTGGTGGAATCAGGATGTCCCTGATCAGAACGGGGATCGAATGAAGATTGCACTTTTTGAATGGGGGAATTATCCCTAGAAGGCCAGCGAGTAAATGGGTCGCGACTCATCGTCATACCCCAAGGGTCACACGCACCATTCATCTTTGCAGAGATTACAATACTATCACTCAAAGTAGGAGAAATGGGGGTAGAGTCAGGCCTATAAACAACAGTATCCTCCAAATCCTCCGAACCAGAAAGAGAGCCTACCGACGGATGAAAATGAACCGACACTGAAGATTTCTTCATGCCGGAACGAACATGACAACTCAAGAAATATTACGCCTAGAGAAGGAGGAACCATAGACATGCCACACAATAGGCCTACTGTTAAAGCTAACGCTTTGCATGCTTATGAGCCGCAGTAGAAGTGGATACACATTCATACAGGGAGGACATGCAAAAATGGATAGAAAATGTTGTTAATGATGGAGTACATGCCCCAAAAATGTAGGATTTTGATCTAATGAGGTGACTTTGCCCGGATTTAGTATCATGGGAACAGTGGAAGCAACTTCAGAAATGTTGACAAGTATGAAGTCACCCAGCCGTACACCGAAGCACGGAAAGTCGTCCAGGTAAATGATTACTAGTTCCATGATAAAATTTAAGAGAGAACTACACTAATTACGCTAGACTAATTTTCATGATAAAATGGAAGAGATAATTACACTAACTACGCTCTGCTACCATGTAGCGGTTCTCTAATTTGGGGCAACTTAGAGAAACCTAAACCGTAGATCTTGTCTACCTAAGACCATGGCGATATCTCAGGCGACAGCAACCATGAAATAAGTGACTAGGAATAACAAAGATTTCTAAGTATATAAGTGTATATTAAATGTCAAAATCGATTAAATATAAAAACATTTGCCTACCTTGAGTTTCCGTGAGTGAGTTGTCAAACTGTGAAGCACCCCAACAAACAACAGATGATTTCTCAAGAAGGATCTCCTTCTAGCTCACGTCGAGTGGTCCCTCAGTTAATGCTTAAACATTGCCAACCACCTCCTCTTAAATACCTTTCCCCCCTTGACAACTCACTCTAGGCAACCAAGGAGAATCACCAAGTAGATGTGTTGATAAATAAACAAACGAACGAACGCGAATTCCCCCGAAATGAACTCACACCCCGGGATGAACTTCCAACGTTCCCAGGATAAACTCTTAACCCTAGCATCAACATGATCAAGCTATTACAATACATTCAGAAAGTTATCAAAACCCAACTTGAAGCCATTCAACCCACATCAAAGCTAATCTGCCGCAAACCCAGTTCATCAAAGTAACTGGAACGGAGCTAACGAATTCCCACGGAAAGGCAACTTTCCTAAAGGGGAAATAAATATCATAAATATATCAAATAATCTTAAAGGGGAATTAAAGGGGAATGAACACATGTATCTCTACATGCCTGCGTACAATAGAACACCGCCGGTGTGGAAGAGCAGGCCCGCTCCGCACTGCGTGGCAGTGCGTCCGTCCAGACGGAGCTTCCAAAACCGACTGAAGAAATCTGAACCTCACGTGACCATTGACGTCACACCACTTTGGATTCGACATGGGACGTCTGACCAATGTGGTTGTGTAAAGTTAGGCTTCAAGGACATTTTTGTTACGCCTATGCGCTCAACTTGCTGGCCGGGAACGTGTATAATTAGAAAATCTAGGCACGACGATCTTCCCGGCCGCGGCCACTAAACACATCGGATACAGTATATACCCCTAGGTCAGATGATCTATGACCCAAGTTTCGGTCCGATTTGACTTTTAGCTTGGCCACCAGGTGGCGGAAACCAAAAACACAAAAAGTGCAATAACTCATGAACTAATGACTGGATCCTCTCCAAATTTTTATCATTGGTGCTTGTAATGAGGATGCATGACATAAGTAAGGGGTTTTTGATTTGACCGACTTTTCAAGGTCACAGAGGTCAAACTTCAAAATTTAGTCATTTCGTGGCGTGTTTCGTAACTGCTTGGTCTATTGACATGGAACTTGGTACATATACACCCCTATGTCAGATGACTTATGACACAATTTTTCGGTCCGATTCGATTCTCTGCTTGGCCACCAGGTGGCCAAAACCAAAGCTTAAAGTCGAGTACCTCCTGAACTGTAACTGGATTGTCTCCAAATTTTTATCACTGACAGGTGCATCTAACGAGGATACATGACCCTGGAACATCTCGTTTTAACATTTGTCATTTGTTTTTCTGGTACGTTCACCCAGGTGAGCACACATGGTCCATGGACTATTTCATTGAAATTTTGAAATCGGTTTACATTTTCCATGAGTGGATAAGTAGGCCTACAGTACATGTTCGTCAATGAAGCACTTCATTAGATTGTTTTATTGTTTCCTCAGAATCATCCAGCGGTTATATCAGTGACGGACTACCATCATCACCGTCGGCTTTCTTCAGTGTCTCAGAGACTTCTGTCGGTGAAGGCACGGAGAAATGACTTTTGATTCGGATGGTCTATGTCATACCGGTTTTCGTGTTTTGCAACTGGTGTCAATACATGTAATATCAAACATGTACACGTATAAAGAATCAATTATATTGGCCTGCTATGGAAACTGTGGAAGTCATAGTCAGCATGGTCAGTTAAAGCTTCGAAGAAATCACAGAATTTCTTATTGCTCACAGTTTGATTTCGAACGCCGTGTTGATCTGTCTAATAGTCTATGAAAAGTCCTGAAACGTCGACCATATCTATAGTATGAGTGATATGACATGGAGTGGTTTCTCCTACCCTTTGATTGCCGAAAATATGCGTCATTTTGGATGCATCGGCTATTTTATGCAGACAATGACGAGGTCAGCATCGATGTACGACCTCATATAGTCTGGTTCAACCTAGAGGTGGACCATTGGAATGCCAAGTGAGGAAATGGAACATTCAATTTTGACCACAAGATTTTATGGCTGACATTAGTGACAACAGTCCATAGGCCAGTGTTTATTACTAGGGCTGAAAGGGTAAATGTCGTCCTGGGTATATACAAAGATTACCCAGGATCTCAATCTTCACTAAAACAATACTCTGGGTGTAGTTTCGGTCACCGAACATCACCCAGCATCGTAGTATGACAACTGGATTCGATGTTATCTCGCCCGTGGTCACGTGACTACCTGAAGAATGTCATGAACAGCGAAGGTCAAAAAGTATCCCGCAGCGAGACCGCGAGATTCCACGGTATTTCTAAATAGGAAGGTAGAGTAGATATATTGTCCTCTGGTTGTGACTGGAGGTGACTACATAGTCAATATTGAAGACAATTAGACTAGATCAGAAGATATTGGTAGAGTAGATATATTGTCCTCTGGTTGTGACCGGAGGTGACGACATGATCAATATTGAAGACAATTAGACAAGATCAGAAGATATTGGTAGAGTAGACATATTGTCCTCTGGTTGTGACTGGAGGTGACGACATAGTCAATATTGAAGACAATTAGACTAGATCAGAAGATATTGGTAGAGTAATGAGATATATTGTCCTCTGGTTGTGACTGGAGGTGACGACATGACCAATATTGAAGACAATTAGACAAGATCAGAAGATATTGGTAGACTATATACATGTACATGTATATTGTCTTCTGGTTGTGGCTGGAGGTGACTACGTAGTCGATATAAAAGACACTTAGACTAGATCAGAAGATATTGGTAGAGATGATTTATTGTTTTCTCGGATGTTACTAGGCGATGAAGCTTTGAAAAGAATGAGGGGACATAAAGACGGTATTGGTGATAGTAGATGCTGTCTCTTTATGTGAGTAGTTGTGAAGACATTGTAAAAATTTAAGACATACACATATAGACAAGAGGACACTTACAGTAGATACATTTTATTTATAATCATTATGCCCTCACTGTCCACACCTACATCTGCCCCTTCATCCCTCCACGCACTTCTGTCGGTCTCATCTCCTCCCTCACAAAACTGACCGACCTAGTACATGTAATAACTGGATTTATTTTACTCCTTATCGAATCTTCACCACCCTCTTCAATGCACCCAAACCCAAAGGGAACTTTGAAGTTGTACCCGCCCATCCACAACACCCCTCCTAAATTCCTCCTCCCGGTTCCTCC
>NMRB01001351.1:155626-175088 GCA_002633025.1 Notospermus geniculatus
GGGGGTGAGATGGGTAGCCCATTCTGGTTTTTGGGTCTGAAAAGTGTCACGTGGCGCTTATACCGGTGTCTCTCTACTGTGTGGCTGGGTATAGGCATGGCCTGTTTTTCTGTTTGCCCGTGAGCATCCGAAAAACCGCCACACCGGTATTGCATTTCGAAAAGTTCAGCATATAATGGATGCGATTCTGCCAAGTTGATTACTCTCGCATAACCTACATAAAACCCATGAATCAATGGGAAATAGGTTGATTGCCGAACTGGTAGGTCATTCTCAGGGGTTTGGTACGTGAAGATCTCGCTGGGTCGTGGAAAAAGACCGAGGCCTACCATTGCCTCATGGAAAAAGTGTCCGATTTGAATGTTTGATGCGCACTAATCGTGGAGTTTGATGAAAGTTATTTTGATACTTGGTGAGATAAAGAAGAATCGGACCCAAACCTCGCGGATATAAAGTAGAGATTTAATTGGGTCGTAAGTAAGTAGAGTAAATTGTGTCGAATGTCATGCGATTGTGCACTTGAATATGAGGCATACTCCACGCAGCGTTGACATTTTTTGATACTTGGACGAAAATTTTAACACTGCCGTTGACGCTAGATCGCCATCTTGAAAATCTTGACGTCATCGTCGGTGGGCTGGTCTATCACGTGACGCGAACTTCTTTTTCAAAATGGTATTATTTGCAGAAAACAGTATTTATCTTGTCGAAAATACTTCTACTCCACCGATGTTTGTATCACCCTATACCTTTATACACCTATCTTCAACGATCTATATTGTTACAGAAATATATTACTCAAAAACGACGTGATGGGTAACCGCTTTACAAATAGAAGAATTTCTACTGTTCGCTCCGCGCGCGCACTACTTTTCAAGATGACATTAGACCGATAGAGTTTACGGTGTATATTAGGCAGCAGGGACATTTGTGGTACCAACCATCTCCAGAAATACATTAGGTCCTGGAAATGAAGTTGAATTTCGTATTTCGTACTCCGTGTTTCGTCAGATTTGCGAAACCTCACTAATATGAGACCTCTAAATCTCATGAACGCCAACGAAACAAACTGGACAGCAATGTATCGCCGCGTCCGTTTGTAAACAATCATCTTTTATCAACATTGTCACAGCGTGGATGTCGTCTGTCGTCTCCGTCAGTCATATCTTGGTTGTGCAAATTGTCGTCTGTCTTATCACGTGACATATCCGGATGCGTCTGACAGAAGTGCAAATGAAAGGGGTGTACATCGTCAAAATTTTATTTGCCAGGGACAAAAATGTCATTTTACAAGTTCACTGGGCTCCGTTGATGTTTGTCATTTACGGGATGCCTGTCGCGTCAGCACAATGAATTTCAAAGCTCTACCCCTCTTTGCATGCCTTGGGCTTTCTGTCTATGCTACGTTGGTTCACCCGCAGAGTGTCCCGCGCAAGTTTTTGCCGACACCATGGGAGGCAATCTGGATAGCGAATATCACAGCTCCGAAGGTAAGACAAACTGACAGCACAAATAGAAATTCATGTCTGCGCGATCATCTTAAAGAATGGTAGCACGCAACAAATTCATGTCTGTGGGACTATCTCAGTGGGGTCAGCTCCCCGACGTGCGTTCCTAAAACCAGCAACACACCAGGCGATGCTGTAAGCGAGCAAATTCGGCTGTTGACGCCAGGTGTGCGCTGGGCAGCGATGCGTGGAATCTTCTCGCGATGACCGACCAATATCAAACAACACCAAAGCCGATATCGCCTAGTCTGCGAGGGCTGGCGATCAGATCGGTGGCGATACGCCTGGTGTGCTGCTGGCAGCACATATCCTGCGCCATTGAGTTTGGAAATCGTGTGTACCACTTTGCATCATGGCCTACCATGCCCTACTACAGCTATCTCAACGTAGTTGAAGGGCGGAGCGATGTCACAACCCTTGGTAGTCAAGATGACAGCTTCGCGGACAACATAAACTCGCAGTTTAGTTCATCACAGACATGGCTCGCAGAGATGACGTCATGAAATGACCCACCGAGTCAAAAGCATGGCATGACGCTTCCATTCGCATCAGACAGTAGAGCATTATTTTCTTTGAAAAGAGCCTTTCTCCGTTCTACCAATCAGTAATTTTTGCCTCCTGAAATTCCACCTTTTCTTTTTTTTCCCAGATAAACAGCTCGGCGTCCCGACCGCTACCGCTCCTACCAAAGCGTTTCCAGTCCGACTGGTTAGTGTACAACCACCCGGTCTGGCCCGCCCGGCCACCTTACGACCCGCTTCCACCCGTCCCGTACGAGGTGGGCCGAGGGTTCTCATACTACGACTACACGATACCCGCACTCGTGGAAGAATTCTACGACTTTTGTCTCCCGATCTTTGCGACCGATCATCACTGGCCGTGTACGTTCTGGCACAGGTTGGTAGGGAATCTCTAGATATGACTTTTTCTTGTAGGCCTATACTTGCCCGTCTTCAACTACTGCGTCTGCCTGCCACTCGTCCATGATTTATATTTTATTTTCCGTCAGGGCTGAAGCCATAGTATTATTGGCCCTGGTACTTAAGTAAGAAAGAGGCCATCTCAAGCTACTCATGTTCCTCACTTGGTTGGGGTCTTTTACTTGCCCTTGCAAAGACACAAGGTAGGCCCTACAGGGCACCATGGCTTACTGTCCCATACGACGGACGTGATGGTTATTAATCACTCGTCCGTGATCTTATGGGAAAAGGTGTCAAAAATGGCAGCCATATTGGAATCCAAGATGGTGGCTTCCAGGGGGATTTCGTCGGGTCTCACGTCCTAAGGAGGAGACTAATTGGTCCAACTACGACTGTAGCGAATTTGGTGCTTTTACAACGAGTCATGTGTGCGGTGACGACGAAGGGCCAGAGCGCTAAAACCTCTCAGATATTCCCAGAATGAACGTCATCGCACCGGGCTTCTCCAGGCCAACCACTCTCAACTCTGCTCGCGATGTTTGGTTTCGGGCCAAGAGTTCCGATCGTAGATCAGCAAATAGCCTACATGTGGAGGATCAGGTGAACATTGAATTGGCACATCCCAAATCATATCGGTTAATAATTGGTCGGTGATTACCTTAATGACATTAGTTGGTGATCGACTTTGGCCATCAGTGATCCAGTTTCAAAACGACTGCCAACATTCACATGACTTATTTGCAGAGTTTTTGCATGGCTCTATGCGATCGCCATGGTCTCTGCTGCTGCTGAGAGGCCTTCAGCTGTGGCCGTCGATACTGTTGTGCAATTTCTGCCGCTGCGATGCTAAACTGCTGCTGTGACCGTCGATGCTGCTTTCGCTGACTAGAGCCATCAGTTCTGCTGCTGCCGACGCCCGACTGCTGCTGTGGCCGTCGGTGCTGCTGTCGCTGCTGCTATAGCCTTCGGTGCTGCTGCTGCGGCGGACGCCCGACTGCTGCTGCAACCGTTGGTGCTGCTGCATGTCGCTGCTGCTGTACCCTTTGGTGGTGCTGCTGCCGATGCCATACTGTCGATATTACTGCTGTGACCATCGGTTTTGCTGCTGCCTAAGCCCAACTGCAGCGGTGGCCATCGGTGATGCTGTTGCTGTAGCCATCGGAGCTGCTGCTGCCGATATACTACGTAGTGCTGCTGTGACCGTCGTGGTGCTGCTGCTGCCGACGACGCCATATACTGCTGCTGTGGCCGCCGCCGGTGCTGCTGTCGATGCTACTGTACGTGTGACTATTTAAATGGTCGTGGGTGCTGCAGCTGCCGCCGCGCCGTTACTGCTGCTGCTTTGACAGCTGCTCTTTTTCAAACTTCGATTTGAAATTTTGGGTATTTCACTTGAAGAAAGCCCGCAGTCCCGGGCCGCAGTCGAAGAAAAAGTATAAAGTTCGGCAGCTCAGGAAACCCCGGAAAAGAGCCTAATTATTACTCCTTGACACGAATTATCGACGATACCGTCATTTCATAAGACCAACCTTCTTTTTTCAGAGATGAGACGTCCTACCTCCTCTCTCCGCCCTGGGCGCCATTCGGTCCTTGCTGCGTCTTCCAGAAGCCGTGGAAAGTCCCCGACCGAGATTTTATACGGGTCGCCCGATTCAACAACACGGGGGTCTTCCACGATAAGATCATTGATTGGTATGTCCTGAGAACGCCTGGTTATCCTTATCCATTTTCGTACGGTTTTTATTGGGATGACGCTGGGAGGTGAGTGTCGGAGGTTTTCGGGTTTTTTTCGACTTGGCCTTTTCATCTGGCAAACGTCACCTTCGTTTGTGCTTGTCATTCACAGTTTGCCAGTGATGAGGTACTGACAGATTCTAATGCCGGCCGGTGTAACGTTTTTCAGTGTGGCCCGTGTGCCATTAGCCTACAATAGATTGACGGAATAAGCCGCGACTTTACAATGAGCAACACACCGAGAAACAGCGTGTCTGTTTCCCGGAAAAATGGCCACACACTGAAAAACATCACACCTGCCCCTCCCTCCGAGATCCTAGCGTTCTTTGTCATGGGATTAAGGAAGGGGAACACTTTATCGTGGGCCATCGTAGCTAGCAAGGGGGAGAGAGGCCCCGCGGTACTGAATGACACTAACAATCATTTTCCATGTAGATTTTTACCGCAAAATGGCAAAACGAGACGCCCCCCCCCCCCNCCCGGCCCCACAGAGAGAAAATTGCCTGCGGCCCCGACGGGGACACCCCACCCGCAGAGGGCATTCTATGACACTGGATCGTGTAACATCCCGCATTTCACTCTTTCAGCGGCCACACCCCGGGCTCATTCTGGTTCCCAGGAAATGTTGGATGGACGCTACAGAACTTCTACAACTTCACCAGTGAGGTTAAAAAGAAACGAAAATTCGATGTCCCTGAAGTGTGCAAGGGCGTTTCATATTGTATTTTCAACCCATGAAATGGAGGAATCCATCGCAAAAATGCAATCCCAGAGCTGAAGTGGCCTGTAGGGGTCGATCTCATGGTATTAGAGCAGCCCCTCATCAGCCTTAGCAAATTTGTATTTGTATATTTTGTATTTGTATTAGATATTTTCGTCAGGGCCGAAGCCATAACATGATTCGCCCTGGTAAGTACGGAAAAGGCCATATCAAGCTACTCATGTTCCTCACTTGGATGGGGTCCTTTACTTGTCCTTGCAAAGGCACAAGGTACAAGACACCACGGCTACTGTCCCATGCGACGGACTTAAGAGCCAGGGATGATTAACCCATGTGGTCCAGGATTCGAACCCGGACCACATGGGACTCCTTGAGCAAATGATCAGGCAATAGACAGAACATCGTCCACAATGAATAGACACCAGAGACACCACAAAAAAACAAAGATAACTAGTATATATTCATTAAGTAGTGGGTAAGGTGTATTGTCTATTTTCAAACTTTATATCAAAAGCACCATATTGACAAATGAACACATGAAAACAAACTTTACAATTTCTGTAGATCTCAATTTCTGTAGATCTCATTTGTTTTGATATGAAGAATCCATCTTAAAGGACCACAGTATTGCTTCCCAATCCTGTGTTACACCTACCCGCGTTAAGGGGGAGACCTCTATTAACGACTTGGTAAACTACCGCATGCAACTAGTCTCGCGCAGCCAGCCGTTTCGTTCCGCAGTACTGCTACACAAACTTGTTCGATCCCCCAGCGGCTGGGTGACCGAGACTGTAATCATACATTCTCCAACACCGGGGCGAAAGGCTTAACTACAGTATTGGAGCATGGTGACGGTGGCGCCGGCTGTCGGCAGAAAGATGCAATACAGTGGTCCTTTAAGACTTCATATTGGATATTTAATTCTTTATCAGACAAGCGTCTCAACTTGTATTGACTCCCAAACCATTCCAACTTGGAAACTCTGTCAAAAATAGTGAAAAGGTTGCCAGAATTTGTGCACCGAATATTTCAACACTGTTTTATCACGCTTAGCGGCCTCCAAGTCACCACAGACTCTGAAGACCAGGAATGCCTATGGTAATCTATGGGTCGATTGTCTCTGAGATCATCCTAAAATATCTGGGGCCTTCCCTCCAACATGTATGCAAGGAATGTTCTTTGTTCTGCCACATCAACCAGGTTTGTGTCGCTTCCAAAATTTCTTGACGTCATCGTGTCCTGCTCGTGAGACAACCATTGTTCGTTTGGCTGTGTTTTCCCATACCAATACCCCGAGATCCTGAAAGGGAAAATATCTTATCTATGTCAAAGGCAAATGTCAAGATTGGTAAAAGGAAAATGCCAAGTGATATCACAGGCAAATGCCAAGTGATATCACATGCAAATACCAGGTGATCGCACAGGGAAATGCCAAGTGATATCAAAGGCAAAGAGCAAGTTACATCAAAGGCAAATGGCAGGTGATATCAAAGGAAAATGGCAAGTGATATCAAAGGCAAATGGTAAGTGACATCACAGGCAAATGCCAAGTGATATCAAAGGCAAATGCCAAGTGATATCACAGGCAAACTGCAAGTGATAAAGGCAAATGGCAAGTGATATCACAGGCTAATGGCAAGTGATATCACAGGCAAATGGCAAGTGATATCACAGGCAAATGGCAAGTGATATCACAGGCAAATGGCAAGTGATATCACAGGCAAATGGCAAGTGATATCACAGGCAAATGGCAAGTGATATCACAGGCAAATTCCAAGTGATATCAAAGGTAAATTCCAAGTGATATCACAGGCAAATGGCAAGTATCCATTTAAAAGCATCACAGACTCACCTTTGCATAGTCACGTAACAGCTCAAAATCATTCTGTGACAAGAACTGATTGTAAAGAACTCCGTCGTTGAATTTGAATCGATCCCTCTCCAGTTCCCAGAGGCGAATCTGATCTGTTATCGTGGCAGGTATGACTGGTGTCTGATTTAATGTTTCTGGATGCGAGTTGCTCCGGAGGAAATGCAGAATCTGGAAAAAGTAGAAATTGTACTCGCCTACCCCACAGTCCAGCAGACGGCATTTTCTGTCCAAGATTTCTAGCATCCTATGGAACTAACTCAAAAATATTTGAAGAAAGTTTGTTCCTATCAACCATCTGAAGAATTTTTCTTCAAATTCTTTCCAATTCATTCCCAAAGATTTTAGAAAACTTCAGCAGAAGATACTGTCTGCTCAAACCTGCGGGCAGATGAGTTCAGAGAAAAAATATGGTAAGCACAACAGCAGTTTGCAAAGGAATTGTCAGTACCGGTACTAAAAACATCATCAGTACACCTGTTGTTCTCTGGATTACTTCAATCTTGGAGGAATTATACTGTCAGTATAATTCCTCCAAGCTTCAATGAAGCACTATACTGGTGCAGTCACTGGATTTGACTATGAAGTGAAAAACAACTGACCTGTTCAGCTGTGATGCCCATCTGTAGCGCTTGCCTCACGCTGTCTCGTGTAATGTTGGCTACGCATAAATTGGGGAACCGATATAACATCTCACAAAACAGACCCAAGAGAGCAACTTGGAGCGCTGAATCTGAAATTTAAGAGGAAAAAATAATAAGCCGAGTGCCAAAAAAAGGTGTGGCGGTCTAGGAAAACCCGTCGGATGTCACGTTTGAGAAAGTGTTAATGGCCTTGGTGAACCTGCACATTTCAATAGTTGAAATGCACTGCGTAACAGGTAAACAGTAGCAGATCAATACACAGGCAATCTGACAGCCCTTGTTGATCACTCAGCGACTTCCGACGGGTTTTCCTAGACCGCTGGGGCCGCCACACAAATATGTACTGGCTCTATAGATACATGTACATGTAATATTGGGCAAATCAATGTTAAGCTAGGGGAAACCTGAATTTACAAGTTCCCATTTATTTGGAACTATAATAAGGATTTTGAGATGGTCGCAAAGGGATCATCATGGTACACTTTAGTTGTGTCTTACCTGTATAGGCGTAAACACGGTAGTTGGTCTCTACCACAATATACCCCTCTTTATTGCTCAGATCGATGCTATTTTTCGACAGACCAGATGCCAGGTTTATTGCTAGTCGTGTAGGATAATAACGATGAGATTTCCGCTGGAACAGACGAACAAAAATATATGATGGTTACCAAAATATTATGGGATTACGTGGATCCAGGGGCGGATCCACGATTTTGGGGAAAGAGGGGGGCGCATGTATCTGAGAGATCGCCCCCTCTATCACATCAGGACCGGTCCGTCTGGGAATCGAATCCGAGACCTCAGAGGTGACAGGTTTCGATTTACCCACAGGTTTCGATTTACCCATTGGGCCACTCTGACAGTCACATTTTGTGGTTCAGCTCAATCTAAAGCCAGGCATACATCGCACTTGCGACTGGCAGCAACTCGGGTAACATCCGGGGCATTGGGACTCCATGAGACTCGGTTTTGTTCAGAAAACTGGCACTGATCACTCGCAAGTCCGTGTACATCGCAGCGACTGAACAAAACTGGGTACAACTGGTCGCTAGAAAGTTGAACATGTGCAACTCCTCGCGACTGGCAAAATCTCAGTTCCAGTGAGTTGCAAGGGGTGCGTACATCGACCATTTCTGGCGACTGATCAGTCGCCTCCAGTTCCAGCTAGATCCTCCCAGTCGCCAGTAGCTCAGTGGTGACTAGTTGTCTCCAGTTGCAAGTGTGATGTACGCTAGGCTTAAGCACTGGATAAACTTCATACCTTTCTCTGATAAACAAGACCAAACTCTCTCAAATGTTGCAAAAGTTTGAATTGGTTTTCGTCCATTCCGTCGGTAGAGTAGTCCTTACCAAGGGTGGAGAAACTCAATTGGAAGAGGAAGGAGAGGGACTGGACAAGGTTCATTCCACGGGACTGAAAAAGAGAAACAAGTTGGTTGAAGACCAAGATTTTTGCCATACTTGCAGAATACTGTGGCCAAAAGTATTTGTTGTGCACCATGTTCTTCATCTTCAATAATCGAAGGCCGATCTGCTCACCACTACGTTACATCGCACATCACCCTTCGAGAAGACCAGTCGGCGGCGTATCTTGGCACGATGCCAACTTTACCGGTCGACCAATCATATTGCACTTTATATCGGGTCTTGGGCTACGACTCTTTGTACCACGATTCAAATTTTACAACATCGATTCTGATTGGCCTCTTATTCTCGAGGCGGCAGATACGCCGTGGAGAGCAGATCGGCCTTCGATTATCGAAGATGCATTTTCTTATACAGAGTACAAATGAGGCACAGAGGTATGACAGCCTCCTGGTTATCATTACGTTGGCTTTAATAGTGAGTGGCAGGTCCTGGGTTGGAATCCAGTCTGTGCCAAATGGGATTAATCATCCCTGGCTCTTTACGTCCGTTGCATGGGACAGAAGCCCGGTGACTTTTACCTTGTGTCTTTACAGGAGCAAGTGAAAGACCACATCCAAGTGATAACATGAGTAGCTTGAGATGGCCTCTTCATACTAACAGGCCAATAAGGCCACACTTTTTTTATTTATTGGATTACGGATCCGCCCCCCAGGTTTTTTGAAAATGTTGAAAAAAAATAAAATTCCCGATGGTCTATTTTGTGTTCTTGTTTTTTTCCCGCCGACCACTAGGTGCAGCGTAAAAGATATTTAAATGCCGATGCCCTGTATTTCCAGGATATAGGCCCCTATGTATCTCTTGTTCTACTGTTGCATCAATAGGTTTTATTTCTTTTTACCACATTTCACTTTTTTTATTCCCTCCCCCTTGAATTTCTGTGACGCATAGTACGTAACACTAGGGAAAAAATTAAAAAGTCAAAGATTTTCGTATTTTATTTTTATTTTTATTCCCTCCCCTCCTACATAGGTTTCGGCCTGAAAAATCCGTAATCCAATAAATATAAAAAGTGTGGCCTAATGCTTTGGCTTTGGCCCTGATGGAAGGATTCAAATAAAATACCGGGACTTCATACAGGCATGAATTGGTGATCCACTCTTGGCTTTCATCATCGTGGTTGACACGAACAGAAACTCACCTCGACAGTGTCTAGGTAATGAAGCATGAAGTGCCAAATTTGTGTGGGTGTGTCTAAAAGAAGGAACTGGAATCCCGCAGGAGTAATGAGTGGAGCGCCGCCACCTGCTTCACTGAAGAGGAAGAGGAACGAAATAGTTAGTCACAGCTCAACGTACACATTCACCCATATGGGGAACGTTTGCAGACCTTGTCTTCTGAGTGGAGTGAAAAACTGCTCGCCTGAGAACAATAGAAAACTCTATTGTTCTCAGGCAAGCAGTTTTTCATTCGCCTCAAAAGACAAGGCCTGCGTTTGCAGAATTTGAGACAGTTTGGTGAGTCTATTTGGTTCATACATGGAGACGTCAACAGCCCAATTACCACTGGGGAAGGGTACAGGGGCGGATCCATGATTTCGGAAAAGAGGAGGCACACTCACTGTGCTAGAAACATTGAAATCGGTGGTGAATTTCAAAGATTTGCTCCAAATTTCAGAATTTCACGTCAATTTTACAGATTTGTCGGCCGAAAGGGGGAGTGCACACCGGGTGCACCCCCCGGATCCACGCCTGGGGTATACCTTTTCATCAGGCCAGCATGGAGAAGGATTCCCACAACATCTCGGCTCACACCTTCCGTCGCTTCTTTCGATCCCACCATGAAGTGGAGGACACACTCCCATCTTTCCTTGGCGTAACTATCGAGGAATTCTATGTCTTTGCAGTGTTTATCTGGAGCGAGAGGCCCGGTGCCAATCCAGGGACATCCACTGAAATACAAAACATACCGGGTACTGAATATCCTTGATTACCATAACAGGATCTCCTGGATCCTGACTAGAAAGTGCCTGAGGGAAGACCCCGATTGGGGTCGAAAATTTGCAAAATTCGGAGACGACTTATGTTTACTATCTTGATTACATAACCTGATAGATTAAAGGCTAATGATTTTTGGTTAATGGTATCTTTACTCATTGTGACATAAATAACCGGCTCAGGCCGTTTGGCATTATTAGCCTTGCACCGACAGTTTCACACTTTACGTACCGCATGCTGAAGGGGTGAATGCCGTCCACTCTGAATCCTAACCCCTGGCCCCTCCTACCCCAAACCCACGATACCCGGTAGGCCTACCTGGTATCTAAAGCCTACTCTTAATCCTAACCCTAACCCTTACAGGCAACAGTTACTCTAGATACTGGGTACCCTGTCCCATAGGATTGGATGACATTTACACCTTTTAGGTACCGGTACCGGTACTCTACTTACCCACCGAGTAAAGCAACCTTAAGATTTTTACGGAAAATAGGATTGAGTACCCATCCTTGAAGGCCTCCAGGCATCAGGTGATCATTCCAAACACGCAGGTCGCTCAAGACTTGAGAGGCTTGTCTCTGATCACTGGAAAGAAAAGATTTGAGTAAGACTGAACAACATACTTCTTCTGTTTTATAGATTTGCCTTCGATGGATTCTCTCCACTTTGGTTAGAGGACAATTTGTCCTTGGACAATTCATCCCCAGACAATTTAGACTGGTCCCCTGTCGTATCGCTCCGTTCCTCCACTACTACGACAGGCCGCATCCGCCATGTTTGCCTGTTTTCTGACACACGTATGCAAATGAGCAAGACTTTCAACGTTGCGGGGAGTCTCTAAAAATAGATATGACTCATGGCGCGACCGTTGATGACGAGTTGGCGTTCAAAATGCCTGTCGTAGTAGTGAAGCGAGAACTACGACAGGGGACCAGTCTACAGACAATTCATCCCATAGGACAATTCATCCATGGACAATTTGTCCCCAGACAATTCGTCCCTATATGGACAATTCGTCCCTTAGGACAATTCGTCCCACTGAATTGGCTCGTTTCAATAAACCATTTGTCATTTTGGTATGCCCTTTTTATTTCCATCAGTCATCCAGAATTGGAGTTGGTTAGTCTTGTGAGGGTCTGAAGACAAAGGCTGAAGTCGGGACCCTTCAGTATTTTAATAGTCTTCTGGGCGGGTACTTGGGGATGAATTATCCTGTGGGACGAATTGTCTATGGGGACGAATTGTCTGGGGACGAATTGTCCGGGGACGAGTTGTCCTAGAGACATGCTCTTTGCCCCTCTTCGGAAACCTTGTAGGTTTAGGCAAGAAAAATAGTGTCACAATACAGTCTATGGTTTTGGAACAGCGGAATTAAATCTTGGCCTTGATTTGATACTCGATACTCACTTTACGAACTTGCTGACAGTCCATGATGCAACGACGGAGTGATGGACAGGCTGCTCAATAAACAGTACCCTCATCACGTAATGCCTCGCAAGGGGAGGAAGTTGTCTGAAGAAGAGAACACAGTGTGGAAGGGGGTGAAAGAGTCTGGCACGAAGGTAGTGGAGTGGCGAGCGAGTGTATCTGGGGCGCACAGGATGGGGAAAACGGGAGCGGGAGGGGGCCCTGATAAGGCCCCAAGCCGCAAGGTGGGCGTTTTAAAAAAGACACAAAATGACTAATGAGGGGCCTTGCCTTGGGAGGAGAACCACCTGCGCAGGTCGGCAGGCTAAGGTCTGTTGCGGTGTAGGGCTGGTGGGAGGGGATGGGCCCCAGGACCTCTCTATGCCAGAGGATGGTTTTTACCAGAGAGAAGGGAAATAGTACCCTTTCCCGAACAAGGGTCAGAGGCCAGAGGAAGGGCCAGTGGCACGGTTGGTAGGGAACCGGTGCGCACTGGAAAAAAACAAAAAAGCACATGCAATGTTTTAGTTCTTCTTTCCATCACCAGACGGCGCGGCGGTCGTTCTACAAATTTTTCAACAAGAGTCAGTCATTTCATCAAAGAAAGAAATAGCACTAAAATTGACACACAACGTGATAATATACAGGAAGTCAACTTCCAGATTTTGCAAATTTTCGACCCCAACCGGATACGGAGTACCGTTTACAGCCACGATGTTTCGTGTAACTCGCACACATTTGGAGGAATCTGCTAACACAAATTCACACTTTCCCTTTTATTGCATAGATTCATTGCGAAATAACTCATTTTGTGCAAACAAACATCACTTAAATAAAAAATTATAAGGGAACTATTTCTAGTCTGCGCAAAGCTACAAAACCGCATCACTTCACCTGTTCACCGACCATATGGTGGTCGAACTTAATCCGCTATAATACGGACGAGCATTCGGAACGACCTGAGGCGAACTGCTTATCTACCACTGGACGGCACATTTCACCTCGGACACAAGTGCAAGGCAGCCATATTGTTTATCAACAAACCCACGTGACCGACCGTGGGACTATTTTGGCAGAATTTTGGCCTGTTAAGGTGTTCAAACTTATTTGCTGGATAACTTGAGGGATATTATTTATAAACTTACCGGTATCTCATCCAATCTGCCAATTATTGATCAATAACGCAACGTTTTGTGTGACCTATTTCGTTCATGCGCAGGGTGTGATGAGGCGAACCGCATTTGAACTCTCACAAACGGGCAGCAATCCTTGCGCATTCAAGATGGCTGCCTTGGAATTGTGTCCGAGGGGAAATGCGACCGTACGGAAATTGCCGAGCAGTTGCCTTCGGAAGTTCCGAATGACGGACGAGGTGCTTATAACGGCTGCCCGAAGGTTGCCGAAAGCTTCCGAGTCGAAGACGATTGGATCACGGGTGCTGCCACCTGCACAAAGGAATAAAACTAGTTTGCCGACCATATTTGTAGACAAACCAGCTTGTTTACAACTTCGGCGTCTAACTCCTTTAACAACTACAGTGAAGTAGTGTGACCTCTCGCCGGGATTTCCTTACAATAGACAATCTGGGACAGACAGCCATGCAGTGAACGCGTACCGTAGACGGGCACGGCCTCATTTCATTTTTGTCAGATTTCTGTTCGTGTGGGACATTCCGACATGATTGGAGCCAACGTTTTCCTCCTCTTGCTGCTGTCAATGCGTGTGAGGGGCGCATTCCGGAGACCAGAAAAACTTGTTGATATGACTTACCTGTTTGATAGCAAGACCATATACTGGCCAACGGCTCTGCCCTTCCAGTTGTCGATACAGTTTCGGAACACGACAGACCAAGGATTCTGGTAAGTACAACTTGAAATCTTCATGTCGTTGTGGCAGGCGCGGATCCAAGGGGGGGGGGCCTTTTTTGGGCCGACCATAAAAATGTTTTGTCACGAATATTGCCAGACAACTTCAATACGCTTGTCAAATGTAGGATACACAAGTTCTTACATGTAAAGCCATACATGATATGCGCCGAGAACAGAACGTAGGCCTACATACCGAGGCGAGGGTACCAAAGTGCCAAACTTGTAAATTTATGTCAAGAAATGGTGTCTCCAAAAGCAGGCATGGAAATAGTTTTAATTAAGTTTGCACTGCACATCATACTCTATGAAGTGCAGAGATCCTGAATATGCACAAAGTAGGCTACAAAGTACAAAGTCAGCAATAGACCACTTATGCAATATATGATAATGGCCCACTTTTGTGCAAATGTAGAGGTCCACTCGTACAAATATGTGGTAGGGGCCTACAAACGAACAACCAAAATGTAGTTAGGTCTTTAATGTACCGTACGTGCTACTACCCTTCAACTTGGCTGTATCAGTATCACAGCGGAAAGGCAAAAAAATCAACCATGAAGTTGTTGAGTTAGGGCTAGGTCCACAGTTAAATTTTCTGTACACGCTTACATCGACTGTACATACATTTTGCCAAATAATTCAATGAAATGGCCAGGGCCAGTGCTCACCTCTGTGATAAGTCTCCATGGTAAAGTGTGAAACTGTGACTCTCATGGTCAATGTTGAGGATCAGTACAGATAAGATAAAGCTGAACACACCAAGAAGTATTTTATGATCTGATCAGTATTATCAGTCAATGACATAAACTCAGGCATGTCAGGTGATGGCACCCAGAAGGAGTACAATTTCTGAATACAATGAATACAAGTGGTATTTGTGAACAAACTGCTTTCCTGTCTAGGTCACAGTCTCATGTCAAAAATTCTATTTTTCAAGATGGCCACCAGGTGGCCACACGTGACGTTCGCTGGGACTGAAATTTTAGCAGGAATGTACAGGATACTTGCATAGATATTTAGACAACATTGAAACANGGTAGATTGAAATGCGCGCCATTCCTTCGAGCTGCGCAGTTCAATTGACCGATAACTGGCGATCGGGCGAAAATTCCTGACTGTCTACACTCAGTCTACCGCACTGCGAATGAAACGACGACCCTGATTGGTCCAAATGTCTCACTCCACAGTTTTGCGTCCACCATGCATGCCATATCCACGGCCATGACGGCGGCGGCGGGCGGGAAAAAAATAAAATAAAAATTTTTTTTTATTCCGATTTTCGGCGATTTCGAGTGCGGCGGGCACGCTAACTGGCCGAAAATAAAACTTTATTTTTATTTTTTTCTCGGGAATTCACGGAGCGGCGGGCACGCTAACCAAGGTATAAAAAAAGTCTCGCCTTATACAAGGAAAACAAAAGAGGGTGTTTTAGTCAAAGGAAACCATGAACTAAACTAGAAACTAGCAATTCACTTGAAGTGAATTGTGGATCATATCCTCGAAATTGATGGTACTAGCTGAATGAGAGGATTGTGTGGTCAACTTTATACATCTGCAAGTTCAAGTCGCTGCTGTGTCATGATGACTGTGCCAACTCGCCGGGACGCTGCACTGGCTTTTATAAATAAAGCCACTCTGTATTGAATTTCACGGTATTTTCAAAGTGTTAGAAAAATTCAGATGTGGTCTCATACAGCCTCTGAAGGTCCCCAAAATGCTATAAATACATCAAAGAATCAAGACCTAAGTTTTCTGCACACACTGAAAAACTGCAGGCAGAGCGCTAATGTACCGGTATTCAGATAAAGCATTGTACATTTTACACTACACTATTAAATATGTGGGCAAATGTGAGTACTTCCAGCACTGAATACAGTGTGGCTTTATGTTTGTAATGACAAGGGCCGATCGGACCGCGAGGGATAATGTGACATTGGTCCAAATGGTGCAATTGGGAACCAGTCTCTGTCGAATTTTGTCAACAATTCATCCACTGAGGATTATAATTTTCTAAAGTGAAAATATTATCCACTAGTAGCATACTTACCTGTTAGAATTTATTTGAGCTATCCCGGTCGAACCGGATACCACGTCGAGTTCGTATTTTTAACACCACCCTACTGACGTCACTCCTATTGCGCATGCGCACGTCCTCTTTTATCGAGTACTGTATGGAGTGTTTCATATATCGATTCATATAGGGGAGGAGGGTGGGCTTCTAACAGGTAAGTATGCTACTAGTGGATAATATTTTCACTTTAGAAAATTATAATCCACGGCGTAGCATCCTTACCTGTTAGAATTTATTTGAGCCAGAATAATGAAGCTTATCCGGGAGGTGGGAAGAATCGAGATGCACTACAACCATATGCCTCGAGCCCCCTCCCAAAATGGTCTAACTCCCAGTTAGACCCATGGCAAAGTAATTACTTCCTGGCTACTGACAGGACAGTAGAGCCAAAGTCCTGTCTGGCAACGTCCCGCAGGTAGAATGCGGTGAAGGTAGATTCCACCTTCCAGTTAGCCGCTTCCATAAGCGTCTCTAGGGACATGCCTCTCTTCAGTGCCCATGAGGTTGCCAAACCCCGCACATCGTGAGCCCTGCAATTGAGCTTTTCCGCGTTAGAAGTGTTTGCATACGCCCACTTAATCACCTCGACAATCCAACGACTGAGCGTATCTCTAGAGCAGGGTTTCCCTGCATCCCCACCATAGGTGACGAACAGCTGCTTGGAAGACCCTCGAATGGATTTAGTGGCTTTAAGGTACTGTTCCAACGCACGGCAAGGACAAAGCCATTCATCCTCCCTCACACTGGAGACAAAGGACATCCTTGGAAGAAAAAGTGCCTTACTCATGTAAGAACTAGAATCATTCTTGGCCAAAAAACCTGGACTAGGAATGAGGTGCACCCCCTGACCATCCCATCTAATGTGACCTTCCTCAATAGAGAGGGCGTGAAGCGTACTCCTCCGTCTGGGCGCCGCCGCAGCGATAAGGAACACCGTCTTCCACGTGAGAAACTTTAACTCTGACTGAGAAATGGGTTCAAAAAGGCGAGAGTGCCAATTTCATGAGGACAAGGGGAAGGCTCCAACTCGGGCACAACTGTCGCACCGGGGGCCTGGCATTAAAAAATGCTTTCAACATCTTAGAGAGTAAGGGGTGTTTCCCGACTGGCACCCCACCCAACCTAGATGAACTGCCGAAATGGCTGCTCTATACCCAGAAATAGAACCTGGCTTGAGCTCCCGATCAGTGAACAGGTATTCCAGAAAATCAGCGACTTGAGCTATAGATGCGCGAAGTGGATCCTCCACCCTCCCATTGCACCATTGGGAATAAATGCGGAGTCGCGCGTCATATGTAGAGCTGGTTGAGCTCCTTCTGGCCTCTGATACTCTAGTTGCAACTTGCTCCGAAACTCCCTTCTCAAGCCAATGTTGCTTGACAACTTCCACGCTGTTAATTTCAGCATGAAGGGGTCCTTGTGTAACCAATGGTTGTGGGGTTGGTGAATTATGTGGGGAACCTCTGGCAGAAGTATTGGCTCCTCCACCAGCAGATCCAAGATGTCTGGGAACCAGGGCTGCCGCGGCCAACAGGGCGCAATCAGAAGAACCTCGCAATGTTCCTCCTGAATCTTTCGCAGAACCTTGGGAATTAGAGCAATTGGGGGAAAGGCGTAACCCAGGAGATTGTGCCACGACAACGACATCGCGTCCACTGCCCATGCCAGAGGGTCCGGAACCGGCAACACATAGGTTGGCAGTTGGTGGTTGAGTGCTGTCGCAAACAAGTCTATGTGAGGACGACCCCACCTGGTAAAGAGGCGATTTAAAACTGACCTGTCTAATGTCCATTCCGTTGGAAAGACCTTGGATTTCCTGGACAGCAAGTCGGGAACTATGTTCTTTTTTCCTGCCAAGTGAACTGCACGAAGAGATATGCCCCGTGCCCTGGACCACATGATTATTTGGCAAGCTAGGTGACAAAGGGTGGAGGAACGTGTCCCCCCCTCCTTGTTTAGGTACGCCGCTACCGTGGTATTGTCTGTCATGACCAGGATTGACCGATCCTGCAGGGAAGTCTGAAAATAATCTAGAGTCAGTTGAACCGCTTTCATCTCCAGCCAGTTTATGTGGCGGAGACACTCTGAGGCTGACCACGTTCCTGATATGAATTCCCCTTGACATTGACCCCCCCCCCCAACCTTCGCACGAGGCTTCTGTCGAGACTGTTACTTCGTCTTGAATACATTGAACCTTTGAGAGGGGAACACCTTGGTTCAGGTTGGACAGATTCATCCACCAACGCAGATGTTGTTTTATGGCCTCCGAAAGGGGAATTTGCTGACTCAACGACATCTGGGACGGCCTCCAATGACTGAGCAGATGGAGCTGCAGATGCCTTGTCTGCAACTTTGCAAAGGGGACTACCTCGATACAGGATGTGAGAAGGCCCAGGAGGCGCAGAAAGCGCCTCGCCTCGCAAGACTGAAGTTGTTGAAGCGCGGAGATAATGCTTCGGATTGCAAGAACCCGCTCCTCCGTGGGAAAAACCAGACCCCTTCTTAAATTGAGCCTGGCGCCTATGTAAGTCAACTTCTGTAGAGGGCCTAATTCTGATTTCTCCCAGTTGATGAGAAACCCCAGTTTGATGAGCAGTCTGACGGTAACGGCCACATCTCTCGAGAGCCCTGCTCTGGTAAGGGCCCTGAGAAGCCAATCGTCTAGGTAAGCATGAATTCTGATACCCCGTCTTCGGAGGTATTCGAGGACCACAGCCACCACCTTGGTGAAAACTCTTGGAGCAGTTTTTAAGCCGAAGACAAGGGATCTGAACTGGAAATGTTTTCCCTGATGACAGAAACGAAGGTATTTTCTGCTGCTGCGATTGATTGGAATGTGTAGGTAGGCGTCCCTGAGATCGATAGAGGCAGCCCATTCCCCTGGACGGAGGGACCCCAACACAGACTTCAAGGTCTCCATCCTGAATGATCTGTCCACCAAGAACCTGTTTAATGGCTTTAGGTTTAGGATGGGCCTCCATCCCCCTGATTTCTTGGTTACTAGGAACAGATGACTGTAGAAGCCCATGCCCTGCTGATGAGCGGGCACAGCCTCTATAGCCCTCTTTTCCAAGAGTGCTGCAATCTCCGATGCCAGAGCTGCAGCTTTGTCTGGGTCTGCCGGAGTCGTCTGGGGCGGGGTTCCTCCCTGCGACAGAGGGGGATGGCTTGCGAACTCTAGAGAGTAACCATGCCTTATGATGTCTAAGACGAATCTGTCGTCCGTGATCTCCTCCCAGGCAGGGAGGAACCCAGCCAGCCTTCCCCCCACAGGAGTAGATGTGGAGGGGGATTTTTTGCTGTCGTTGCTATTGAGTCTTCTTATGCCACCTAGAGGACTGGCCCCGTCCTCTTGAGGAA
>NMRB01001351.1:183902-195947 GCA_002633025.1 Notospermus geniculatus
AGTACTTCCAGAACTGAATACAGTGTGGCTTTATGTTTGTAATGACTAGGGCCGAACGGACCACGAGGGATAATGTGACATTGGTCCAAACGGTGCAGTTGGGAACCAGTCTGTCGAATTACGTCAACAATTCATCCACTGAGGATGAAATTGTTCAATGGTGACCCTAACCCACTGCCTCAATAAGTCTCACTAGTGGTTAAAACTATTGAAATGAAACTGACATCCCGTCCTGATCTATCTCCCACGCAAAAGGTGTCCATTGTATAGGACCTGGTTTCGGTGTGCTGCCCTCTATCGTAGCTAGGTCTAGGATCCCCATTGGGCATTACTAAGGCCTACAACGTTGGCCTTAAGGCCTATGTACACTATCAACATTTCAGGACACATGTCGCGACACATGTGTCCGACACAGACGGACACAGAAATTTTGCCCCTGTATACACTAGACACATGTTGCGACACAGTGTTGGGACACATGTTGCCAATATTTTTGCTCTGTACACACTGTCAACATTTCCAGCAAGACGGTGTGTCGGACACATGTGTCCCGACATGTGTCTTGAAATTTTGAGTGTACATAGACCTTTAGATTTCAAATGACCACCTGACGCCGATGCAAACGCCACGACATAATTCGGGAGTCGGGGGCATAAAAAGTGCTCTTTACTCACGTTTGTTGGGTTGTTGGATTGTGACATGGGTTTCATATCAGGCCCGTTTCATAAAGTGACTTTAAGCTAATGGTAGGCCTACCATTAACTCAATGCATTTTCCATTTGGTTAAAGCATGGTTCCTGCAGCTTTTTGGTGAGCAAAATTAAGGCCTTTTTAAGGCCAGTCCAGGAAAAATTTAAGGCCAAGTTGTCAGGAGTTTTCATGTAGGTTTTTTTCGTACAATGGTTTAGCACAACCTGAAGGTTAGCACTGAGGGTGGGATCCTGACTTTCACGACCGGGCAGTTTTCTACTGATATGAATAAAAACGTCGTTAGGAAGGGGAAATGGTTTAATGAAAATTCTAAACTGAAGCTACATCAAATTTAAGGCCTTTTTAAGGCCACTGAGTGAAAAAAATTCTATATTTAAGGCTTTTTAAGGCCTTAATTCTGAAAAACACAAATTCCTGACTTTTAATGCTTTTTAAGGATCCGCGGGAGCCCTGTAAAGGTACTATTAGCTTAAAGTCACTTTATGAAACAGGCTCCAGGCCGAAAATGTCATCTTCCTGGGGAATTACTAGTAGACTTACCTGTTCAATTTTTTCATCTAATAACCGGAAGAACTCTATCTGACTATCCGATATGTTTCTGAAAGACAGAGGGACATGGTTAAAGAACAGGCCGGGTTTATTTTGCAAGCATGCTTGCCATCTAATGCTGAAAACAGTCCTTGTTTGGCAAGCATGTCAGGCCCCTAATGCATATTGATTAGGATACAGTGTTGCTCGTCATGTGCTATGTACAGCATAAGGGAAAAGCAAACAATGTCATGCTTTTAATTGCCAAGCAATTTTTATTCATCCTTAAGCCTGCAGCACACGTCACCATTTTCGTTGCTCGTACAGGCAATTTTCGTGGTTGGCAATTTTTGTGGTGGTTGCCGGTTTACAGCAGACGTCACCACTCAGTGGTCTCGTGTGCTGCTGATGGCCACGCATCACCACAACTCGCAACCACGAGCAATTTTCGCGGTGAGAAATCAAACCTGCTTGATTTTCAGCAACTTGTGGTCACCACAGAATTTCCGTGGTGAGTAGTCGTTGCCAGCCACAGCACACTGGCCATTTTCATGGCGACCATGAAAATTGCCTGTATGAGCAACGAAAGTGGTGACATGTGCTGCAGGCTTTAGATGACGAACATCCTGAAAAAAATCCTTGTTAGACAATTTTACTAGGCTATGTCACATCCGCTAATTTTTTTCTTGAACCATTTGGTAATTTTTTCGGTGGATTTAGAGTATTTTCATTAAAAAACGGTCAAAAGAAAAACAGGAGACAGGAAAAGCGGTGAAAAAACTTGCACCAGCCGGGATTTGAACTGGGGACCTAAGGTTTCCTAGCCAAACGCCACCCACCAGCAAACTGAGCTACCGAGACAGCGAACAGTGTTGAGGGTTTCATTGGCCCACGATCGGGTGGTCATAATGTTTGCTTCCCAAATAACCACTTCCTAAAGATTATTGAATTGAGAGCCGAGGGTAGTTTGGTTCCCGAACTCACCGCTAGGTGCAGAAGAGTTCGGTATCGGCCTCGTTTGACCTTGACCTCACACACGAAAAGCTGTGTGTCTGACGTCACAGAGGATAGACTGGTTCCCGGTTCCAACATACCGTGAGCTATGTTGGGATCGCAAACCAGTCTATCCTCTGTGACGTCAGACACGCAGCTTTTCGTGTGTGAGATCAAGGTCAAACGAGGCCGATACCGAACCCTTTTAGCCCTAGCGGAGGGTTCGGGAACCAAACTAAGCTGAGGGACAAATATTCCATTATTAGGTCCACAGACAATGTAGTAGGGCGAGTAACAGGAGGATATCTGCATGGTCAAAGATACAGGTGGGGAGGGGCAACTATGTCACACTATGTTTATTCACAGTTCAAAGTGCAATAACCGATGTGTAAAATTCTTTCCTCTTTGTCATTCCATAAGCTGGCCCAGGGTACACACATGAGCACAAATATGACCCGTCACATCAAGTCAGGTATTAAGTCCTCTGAACTTGGCAGGTTGAGACCAACGTTTTGTCAAATTCAGTAGGCCCACGTTTATTGTCTGCCTTTTGTAAAATCTGAGTGATTACATTTCTTCCTTTATCTCCTGGGGTCATATCTTGTGTGACTGAATACCTGATTTTATGTGATGGGTCACAAATGTACAAGTGGCCAACTAATGGATGGCGATGGTCAACGCCCTATTGTATGAGCTATTGTTCATTTACCGGTAATAAAGTATGATGTTTTTTCTTTAAACATCTTGCTTAGAAAAAAGAAAGTGAACCACTTACCGTCTTTCCTGGGCTTTGTTCATTGGACTGCAAAGATTAATGGGCAGAATTTGACTTCTATGACCTTAATAAGTATGTCAAATCAAAAACTTTATGTGACGTACATGTAATCTCATTAGAGGAACCATCATTCTAGCAAGCAGCATTCAGAATATACGGCCAAAAGTAGTTTCTCAGACGCGTTTCCAGTATTTTGAGCAGAGGGGGGTCCAGGGAAGGAGATGCCCGAGGGGGAGTGGGGGGAGTCCCCCTTGCATTGGAAAATTGGTAAAAATTGGCACACTGAAAACACCATTTCCCGGCATTTCACTGCCTTCAACATGTCTTGAAAATTTCAGGCCTAGAATTAAGCCTTGAGAGTTGTTCACTCATGTATTTTCGAAAAAATTCTGTGTGGCTTCTGCGGACAAACTGTTCAACTACGTCATCTGTGTTGATATTCTGAATACCAACACAGATGACGTAGTTATAATACAATACAAATTTGGAGATGATCCAATCATTAGTTCAGGAGTTATTGCACTTTTTGTGTTTTTGGTTTTGGCCACCTGGAGGCCAAGCCAAGAATCGAATCGGACCGAAACTTGGTGTCATAGGTCATCTGACCTAGGGGTGTATATGTACCAAGTTTCAGATCAATAGCTCCAGCGGTTACAAAACGTGCCCTGCTAACAGATGACGGACGCCGCACCTTTGTGAAGAGCTCACGGGTGAGCTAAAAATACCTACTTATGACTATGCAATGGCCCAGAGTTTGATACGTCTTTAAAAGTCATCCTGGTTTGCATTGCCTGTGTATCCTGGAATAAAACGAGAGACATACCTCAACATTTACAAAGAGTTTATCAAGATTTATGTCAACAGCCTCAGTGTTTTGCAAAATGAGATCTGCTTAAGGACATCAACGGGCAACACACAATCATAAGCCCTTTTTACACTACACCGTATTTTAGTGGCACGGATGAAGCGTGCCCTGCCTGACCAGGCCCAGACCCACAAAAACTTTTGCGTTTATATTAGGCATGGCAATCGGGGCCAAGCCCAATCGATAATCCCAGCTCTCCTGTTCAGGAGGGAAGAAGTGGCTGTCATTCCTATTGTGATCTACAACTTCACGATATCTTTTCTTGAGTTTTTTAATCTTCTCTTGGTCTTGCTTGCTGTCTCGATTCAGCTATCCATGCCTTTTCCATTGAGGCAGCAATATCGCAGAAAATTCTGATGTTGTGTCTAGCGTCTTCCAGCTGGCCTGTACAGCTTCGTCTCCCCAAATCTTACGCTGATGTCAGGTCGACCTTGCGATGGCACAGAACAGTGCCAACTCTACTTTTCCGGATCAGTTTTTGTGTCTGAGGCAAGACAACGTGGAACAAATTAGTCACCGATATGGTGTGACATGACTGCAGTCGTGTCTCCCCGGTGACGATTGGGATCAGTCGCTGATCCAAAAGATCACAGATCGCAAGAGTTGAACATGTTCAACTTCTGAGTGCGCAATGATGAATCATGATCCCGACAGGCGTTATCCAGTCGCAGTCCCTGACTTGAGTTATGACGTCGTGCGATTATCCAAAAGTTGGTCTATTTTAGTTTAAACCAATCAGTGATCAGCATTTTCACACCCTGCTTGCGTGCAGTAGAATTCTGGTAGAAACCTACACTCGTCCCCAGTGGCCTCGGGCTTAATACTAGTTATACGCTCTCAACCACTGGCACAGATGGGGCCTAATCATGTTTCTGAATGCTAGATGGCGCAAACTGTCATCAACCAATCAGCGACCAGTATTTCACGCAACTAGGGGAAAACATGAAACATTGTCTTATTGGCTGATCGCTATTGGCTGGTTGATCGAGCGCGTTCATCAACAACTGGTAGTGACATCTAGTGTTCAGAAACGGACTTTGGCACCAAGTGTTTCAGTGGTTGAGGGTGACAGCTTCGAGCGGAGGCCGATACCACTGAATATTGAGTGTAGTAGAAACCCTGAGTTGGGTCATACATGTATGCAATACTCACATCTTTAACAGGAGAAGTATATTCCTGTAGATTCTGAGCATTATCTTGATGCGGCAGCTTACTATCCTGCTGAAACCCCACATCACCACTCCCTACACTTGACACACTTATCGTCTTGTTAACCGAGTTCATACTAGATAATGTCTTATTAGATATAGTATCATAGTCGGATACTTTGTCCCACGACAACGGAGTTTGATTCCCGGGTCCGTCTTTCTTTTTCGGATGGCGATAGTGTTGCTGTGACCTTTCCTCTGAAAAAAGAAAAGATACCCGGTAGTTAGACATGTTAGATGTGAATTTCGCTGAGGATTACGGTAGTCCGGACGCAAAACGCCAAAAAGTGGTATAACCCCTTTTTCTCTGATGACAGCAGTGTTTTGATATTCTCTGAATATTTGGGAGTAGGCAAATCAGAATTCGCCGGGTGCCACCGTGTCACCCTAAGCGTTTTGAGAAAATCCCGTTTGAAGTTCAGGACACTGACTTTGTCATTGAACCCAAGAACTGAGCTTTGTACAGGAGAATGGGACTCGATGTACAGCTAACTTTTGAACGGTGGGACTTACACCCCTTAAAAGTATTACCAACAGATAAAAACATGGTGCCTCAGAAGCAGATAAGCATGTCCTTAATTGTTTTCAGTAGTTATGTAATCAGAAATGAAGTTTTTTATGTAAATTAACACAAAATGGGTCAAAATACATAAAAACGCCATTTCCAATTACATACGGTAACTAGTTAAAAACTACAAAACACTTGCTTATTATGGTTTCCGATCTCAAGATCGGAAACCATATTGTGTTTGGTCGTGGTGTCTGTCTGTCTGTGTGTCTGTCTGTGTGTGTGTCTGTCTGTTCAGTCTGTCACACCTGTAACTTTGTTCGTGCAAGAGTTACAGACCTGGAAATGTGACCTACCCCCAGGTTTCATGACCTGAGCTACAAGATGGAATGAAAATTTCCAGTCTCCGATACCTGGTTCATGGTGAAATTGATATATCAAAAGTTGAGATTTTGTCTGTCACACTTTTGTTTCTTGAATAACTTGTCTCCAACGCCATGTGGAGCACTAGTAACAAGTTCCTTCCCTATGTTTATGACCCTTGGCAAGATACTGGCATCAACAAATTTATTCTCCAGTGTCAGCATCATAATGATATTGATATATCAAATTTGATATTTTGACATATCGGGAGATCTGCCAAAGTAAGTGACTTGAAACTGGGATCACAACATCACAGCTCATCCACGGATGTTATTACAACTGAAATTTTCAGTTTGCACCTGCTCGGTCACATGATATTTGCTGACATCGTCGTGAGATTTGATATTCAAATTTGATAACATGACGTAAGTCAGAATCTCGTGATGGTAGAAACCTAAAACCTTCACCTACACCTAGGTTATCAAGGATGAGCTTTCAGATTACGCAATGACCTTGAAGGTCAGAGGTCAAGGTCAAGGTCGAACATTTCTAAAGTGCAAATCTGCTCAGAATTTCAGGAGAAAACTAATTAGAAGCCCGAATTAACCATCTCCTATAACTTTAATCAGAAATGCCTGTTCCACTTACGCAATAATTATCAAGGTCAGAGGTCAAGGTCACAGCCAACCATCACAAATAACATGAGACAGAACCTAGTGATGGTGGAAGCCTAAAACCTTCACCTACACCAGTCTAGGTTATCAAGGATGAGCTTTCAGATTACGCAATGACCTTGAAGGTCAGAGGTCAAGTACAAGGTCAAACTGTTCTAAAGTGCAAATCTGCTCAGAATTTCAGGAGAAAACTAATTAGAAGCCCGAATTAACCATCTCCTATAAGTTTAATCAAGGATGCCTGTTCCAGTTACGCAATACTTCTCAAGGTCAGAGGTCAAGGTCACAGATAACTAGCTCTAGAGTAGTCAACTTCTCATCGGAAACCATTGACATCGCTCCGATGTCCTTCTCTTGTTTGGTTATGAGTTAAACTTGGGATTACCTAAAGCAGACATACGGGAGAATCCAACTTACCTCGACGCGAGTCCATGTAATAAAAATTTTCTAAGTTCTAATAATACCGTAATATAGAGGGGTAGCATAATGGTAAATGGAACAGCTTGTATTATACCTAAGCTGTTCCATCTACCATTATGCTACCCCTACTATATTACGATATTTTTAGAACTCACAAAATTTTTATGACCTGGACTCGCGTCGAGGTAAGTTGGATTCTCCCGTAAGTGCGACTTACGTGACCTCGAGTTTGAGGAATAAGCCAGGCTCATGTGAGCCACACCTGAATAACCGGGGCCGGGCATATGAAATGTATTCTGGGCCACACCATTCTCACCTGGATCTTTATGTATCTTTTGGTCAGTACTTTTGGAATACGCCTCATGGTCCTGATCATTAGTCTCCTGCTTTGAGAGCGTCTTGCTTCGACCACAGCCCATCTTTGTGTGGAACTTCATTGAGATTTTTCAAACAGTACACTACGGAACTCTGAAGATGAGGAAAACATATAATTATATGACCGGGTTTATTTATCGAGCCGCTGGATGAATGAGCACTACTTTCGGTCTTATTTGTCAAGCCGCTCGATGAGGAGTACGTGGATTCAGTGTTATTTATCGAGCTAGCTTGACAAGCAGGCTTCAAAATCGGCATTGTTCGTAGAGCTGGTAGGCCTCCTCATGAATATGCAATGGCTTCAGCTTGTTTAGTTGGGAAGTCGGCAGTGTGGTGGTGTTTCATTGCTCGCAACATGGGGGTCTCCGAAGCCATTTTATCCTTTTTTAAACCCTTGTTTCTGCGTGATGACCCAAATCTTAGACACTGTGGTCGCATGCCTATAGCTTCAGACTCTCGGTTTTCGTCAGTCTGAAGATTAATCCGCTGGGGTTTGTGTCAGAATCTGCCGGCGAGGCCGAACCAGGGTGTGCCCAGGATGATGCAACGATTCTGTAGACAATTTTATCAGTGTCACCACAATGAAAAAATAATTAACCAGTTGTTCTTTGTGGAAATTTGGAAAAGTCAACATAATTTTCTAAGAAAAGGAAAACAAAAAAAGAAAAATAATGAAAAAACATTATGACCACACGGGAATCGAACTCTCGACCTCAGGGGTATAAGCCCAACATCTTTGCAATGTGCCAATCAACACACTGAGGACAATGGTTGAGTATTTGTCACCTGGTTCCGGAAATACGGCCAGCTCGACGTTTAAGCCCAATTTTGCGTACTGTTCAGCGAGCCGGGCTTGATAAATAGCCACTTCGTAATTATATTCGCTTTTCAGTTTGTGTGACAGGTTTTATAGTTACAGTACAGGTCACAATTGACATCCCTACGGCTTCGCGTAAGTTACTCATAAGTGACGAGTAAGTCACGGCTTTGGTTTCGCGTAACTCACTGCGTAACTCGCCAAAATCGCATTACTCGCCTCATAAATCACCGCATAGCTAGCGACATTCGCGCAACTCACTGCATAACTCACCTCGTAAGTTATGCGTAACATAGCTCGTGAGTTGTTGCGTAAGTATACGCGTAACTTAAAACGCGAATTTAGGGATGTTGTGACCTGTTCTGTATACACATGAATCTAAAACAATCTCAAGCTATAGAATAGAGAGCTCATTGACAGTCCCTCCGGGCATACTTGAACAGATGGAATGATGGAGTGACAGACTGGCACCACTAAATAGTTATTTGATGAGCTCTGCTGACCTTTGGTCAGCTGAGCTAATGAAATGGTCCATGGACCATGTGCTCACCTGTGGGTGAATGTATCAGAATGAACAGATGAGAATTGTGTTTTTGGTTTTAGCCACCTAGTGGCCACGCCAACAGTTGAATTGGGCCGAAATTTGGTGTCATTGGTCACCTGACCTAGGGCAGGGGAATATATGTACCAAGTTTCAGGTCAATAGCCCCTGCGGCCACGAAACGTGCCACCTAATGGCAAAATTTTGAACTTTGACCTCTGTGACCTAGAAAAAGATGTCAAATCAAAAACTTATATTATATATCATGTAACCTCATTAGACGTACCTACAATAAAAATTTGGTGAGGATCCGACCAACAGTTAAAGCGATCTAGTCGAGCCCTGCAGTTACTGCACATCGATAGTTCCTCGGGGAAATCCCATGGGGAATCCCCGTGAGATTTTGAAATTTTCCTGGCGGTAAACATTTATTTCGCCCAAATTCATTGAAATAATATTAATAAAAGATTTTCTTGGAACGTTTTAGTGTATATAAAACGTCGGTGAATCCGTAATTTGATGATTCAAAGATGCTAGAAATCACACTGACATCAGTTTCAAGAATCCCGTGAAATTGGGGAGCTATCGCGGGTCGCGATAGCTGAACGAGATTTCATTTTCAACTCTCGCGACTACATCGCTTTAAGGTTGAATCACACTTAAAAGGTTTTCAGTTTTGGCCCCCTGGTGGCAGAATGGACAATCGGATTTCCATGAAAATTGGTCTGTGGAGACCTATGACCCTGAGGTACATATGTGTTAAGTTTGCAGTCAATAGCTCCAGTGCCAGTGGTTGACCATGAGCTTCCAAACCGGATGGACGTACTATACGTCCATCCGGACGTGAGGACTATAGCTCACAGGTGAGCTAACAATTGGTGCTAGAATCAAAACTAGCGGACCGAATCAGTTCTTGGTCTTATTTTCATTGAAACAAAATTTTCTATCCATTTATACCAATGGTGTAGTCGCCTGGATATTGGAAGTATGTGGTTGCATTTTTTCTGGACCACCTTGTATATAACCTCCCTCGATCTGATTCTAGATAGTCACTTTCGACAATGAACCAAGTTGCCATCAGGCATAGTCCACAACTGCCCTCAGGCAAAACAATAAGGGGAAATCTGACATATGAATAAGAAAATGAGGTTTTCTGAGTGGCAATCATCACCCGATAAAAACTCATCAGTCACATGATTTCTCTGTTAAATGGGCAACAAGTCAAGTCACACAAGGATAGATTTGGATACCATGCATCAAATAGGTTACAGATAAGTTAGAGACAAATCCCAAATTGACGTAAACGAGAAAGATCTGTGCACTTCCACCGAAATCGCAAACACAACCTTGGTCTGAAACTGAACGACGTGACGCAGAGAATCCCACGACAGTGACCACACCGAAACATGTAGTGTGTACAAAACCAGCCATGGGCGCAGCCATCTTTGAAGCGTCCATAAATTAGCCAGGACTCTGTATAAGAATGGGAAGAAATTGTTAAATATTTCCTAAAATCTCTCGGTAGTGCTGGTGGTGTTACGGACATCCAGGCGTGCCACAAACGGCGTTGTCTTCGAAGGGTAAAACAAAAGCATTTTTCTACCAGGCCCACAAACGTTTCTTGACAAGAATCTTTTAAACCAACCGACATTATACATTCTCAGTGGCCTAGTCCCAATAAGGAGGTTTTTATTTCAATCAAGCATTACTTCTGTTATCCGCGCGACAGCAACTTCAACTTTGTTGTGAGCATAGCTATACTTAATAACTATGCAATGATGCCATTGCCAAATGTATCCATTGCCTAGCAAAAAAGCTGTCGGTTTTCATCTGAACTCGACGATGACAAAATTACGCTGGCCAAGCCCACATCAATCATTATTCATAGGCTCAATCTGGCGTATTGTGTACGAGTGACACAAGGCTTTTGCGCCTTTTCAATCACCCAACTTTCGTCCACTGACAACGCCTTACCTCACTGCTATTTATCAGTTGAGCCAACCAGCGGATTGGGGTGGAGCCTCATGAGTTTGGACATGAGAAATTGATTCTACCTTTGACTGCCGGCCCTTCGCCGACCAACTAATGGGCATGCGCAAGATCTACTGGGCATGCGCAAGATCTACTGGGCATGCGCAGCTTAGTGCATAGGCCTATAATGCTTTATGTTTCGGTGTGGTGACTTCAACGACGTTGCGTAAGAGTGGACCATTGCTGAATCATGCATTGCGTCACGTCAGCTGGTTTCAGATCAAGGTTCTGGTTGTGATTTCAGTGGAAGTGCGCAGATCTGCGAATTCGATAATTGTCTATAGGCATGTCGGATTGTTCTAGAAGCAATGCAGCGCATCCATTTTCAGGGCCCGATCCACGATTCTGAGAAAAGGGGGGAGCATAGCCCCCGATTAGAACTGCGAACGCCATAGACATGATAGATGCGAAGCCTCGGCGGGGGTGTTGGCCGTGATTTAAGAGCACACAAGATGTCCCATGACTGAAAGGTTTTTACAAATGTCTGCTATGGTGACTTTTGATCCCTTGATAGCCAAGTGGTTATCACGTCTGCTTGGCAAGCAGCAGGTCCCGGCTGTAGTTGCATGTTGTAACATGGCTCTTCAGTCCGTCGCATGGGACAGTAAGCCATGGCGCCTTTGTACCATGTACCTTTGCAAGGTCAAGTAAAGACCCCATCCAAGTGAGGACCATGAGTATTGAGATGGCCTCTTTCGTACTTACTCCCTGCTCAGTAACGGACGACGACAACAGACGACGGACACCACGTGACGACTATAGCTCACAGGTGCAATGACGTTAGAAGCAAAACTACTGGACCGAATCAGTTCTTATTCTTATTTTCATTGAAACAAAATTTTCTATCCATTTATACCAACATGTAGGTGCCTGGATATTGGAAGTATGTGGTTGCATTTTTTCTGGACCACCCTGTATTTATACCTCCCTCGATCTGATTCTAGATAGTCTGCTGTGGTGACCCTGACCTTTGACCTTTTGAGCCCCAAATCTATTGGTTTCTTGAGGTCAACATACTTAACATAGTGGCGTGCACACAGTAACACACAAGTACAGGGGTAGTTATTTTTGCTCACAAGCAAAATCTCCCACGACTGAATGACTGCAATCACGACTCTGTGATGCAGTGCTGCTTACCCTAAAACAACAAGAGCTGGCCAAGGCCAGCAATGAAGTCGTTTCGAAGTGCTGTGTGGTTGGGGGCCTAGTAGAAACTCCTCACAGCGTCACCCAGAT
>NMRB01001352.1:3186-20074 GCA_002633025.1 Notospermus geniculatus
ATTATAAAGCCTTTGTGATGCCAAGAATTACATTCATGTCTCTATGGCATCGTAAGCCACTGAAATACCGAGATTACCTTGCGACAAAAAGCAAAAGATTTCAAAGAATGGTATGCTAAGCTAACGGCAACATCGCCACCGCAATCGTTATTGTTATAACACGAACGTACCTGTTGATTTTGTGATCCAACTGTGAGTTAATAAGCTTTAAGGTTGTGTATTGTTGATCTAGGATTCACCCTGGTTATGGCTGGTATGCGGGGAAAGTTAGATCGTAGATAACTTATCAGTAAGATGCCGGAGGCGAGTTTTTTTGTTTTACTACGTGTACGCTTGGATCCAAGGGCTCGCTGAATCTCTTGCGTAGTGAGTCTTTGATGTTGATTGCAAACTTGTTTCTGGGAGATTTTGTTGAAATCGACTGTGAATAGGGCTGAAAACTTTAGTCATAAATCAACACAGAGTGATCCCACAATAAAAAGAAGAGCCCAATAGCTCTATTGTTCACTGACTTGGCTTTTCAATAGGGTTTCACAGTCAGTCATTTGAAGCCAGGCGTACATCACACTTGCGACTGGAAGTAACTGATCTGGAGCCATGTTCCCGAAGCCATCGTTAGGTTAACGATGTCGTTAAAACTGGGAAAATGCATAGCGTAACGACATCGTTAACCTAACGACGGCTTCGGGAACATGGGTCCTGATCAGTCGCTGGTGATGTACATGTACGCGCTGCGCGCACAGCGCAAATTCAGCAGCTCACTAAAACTAGGAGGATCCAATCAGTCGTCATGTCCTGACTGCGTACATCACACTTGCGACTGGCAGCAACTCAGGTAACTTCCGGGGCATTTGACAAAACTAGGTTTCGTTTAGGAAACTGGCACTGATCAGTCACAAGCCCACGTACATCGCAGCGACTGAACGAAACTGGGTACAGCTAGTTGCTAGAAAGTTCAACATGCGCAACTGGCGGCGACTGGCAAAATCCCAGTTCCAGTGACACAGTCGATGGCCTTGTTTGGACAAGATGTGTTACATCATGCTTGGACAATGAATTGCCACAATGTCATGTAGGAGAACTAGGCCACAATCTTTGTTGGAAAGGTCTTTAATCCTAGACTATCTCAATCATGGGCGTACAGCATTAGGAAGGCGTTTCTTGGAGGCCGGGTACTTCTTGGTATGGTAGGTATGCCAAGGAGTATCAAACGTGAAAGTAGGCAGGGATGATTTTTGTTTACTATGAGTACAGTCAGCTACATGTAGATTCATCCAATTTTTTACCGATAAATCTGGCTATCGTCAGATGTAACCAAATTGTTTCAGTCAAGAATTTTTAAATCTTCATGGTGAGTAGTACGGTAAGCTTTGAAATTGAACCAAGCTCAATTACAAACAGCCTTTTTTGTTCATTTCCTCCAATAAACCAAAACTACCGAACTTTGGGATGAATCAGGTATTTTTAATTGAATTCCAATATTATGGAATGTTGATTACATGAATCAGCCAGCGTGAGTCTGAGCAGACTTGAATTATAGCCAAAAAGATTTTGTTTACTTCAACTCCGCCTCAGTCTCCCTCCTCCCACATCCCGCCCCACCCTACCCAACTGACTAGTCACAATCAAGACTAAGGGCAGTCACACTTGAACGTACCAGGTAGGCCCAACCACACCCACATAACCTGACGATCCAGACATCGGGGTAGAAGGTCAAACATCACTCACCTTCCAGCTCAGAGGCAGACGGGGTAGGGATTGTAATCCTCTGTGGGCAGCAGATTAGGCCTCGTGTCACGTAACAAGGTTAGTACACAGGGGGCGGATCCAGAATCATGGGAAAGAGGGGGCATAGCCAACGCACATCGTGGAAAACCTCAGTCAATCTTTTCAAAATTTCGAAATTTCCCAGTCAATTTTAAAGGTATAATTTCCACAAAATAGAGGGGCATGGGCCGGGTGTGCCCCCTTGGATCCATGCCTGGTACAAGTAAAGTCGTTTCTGAATTCTGCAAATTTTCGACCCCAACAGGGGTCTTCCTCAGGCACTTTCTCGTAGAGATCCCAGAAGTGAATCACAGAAACTATTCACTTCTGGGATCTCTACTAGAAAGTGCCTGAGGAAGACCCTGGTTGGGTCGAAAATTTTTGAAATTCGGAGACGACTTTACTTGTACCATCATGTTGTGTGTCGGTTTTTGTGCTCTAATGTTGGATGTCATATAACTAGGGGTACAGTAGTAGCCTACATGACGGAGCTCAACGTCACTTGATATCCAGCTCAGAGGCGAACCCAACAACCACTACGCCTCAAAGAAAATCTTTTATAGCCAGCCACATCACTGTGCCCGCTTTTTTGTCCCAACCTATGGAAGCAACTATACCTTGTATGCACACCGTGATTTATTTTTGCAGAAGTGACTAAAAACGTGTGTATACATGTATTTCTATTCAAAAGGTAACAAAAATTCCCTCCTGTAACAAACAAATCATCGAGGTATGTAAACAAACCATTACCGCGTGCAGACGCTCAAGTGGTTTTTCCGTGAACGTTAAATAAATGGATTACAAAAACTCTGCATTCCGCAGAGAATCTCATTTCTGCTACAATGATCGCCGCGCATCAATCTCCTTGCACCGATTTCTTTGGCATTTACGCGAATCAATGCGAATATTAGACACTCGATAGGACAGAAAACGATGAATGCTTAGACGCCCGATTGGCATTTTTCGTACCACGACAAGAAAACACCTGCCCAATCGGAAGAAATTGAGACTTTTTTTCTCTCGCAGCTTGATGAATTTGTAGCCACAGGAAATTTTTTCAGAAAACCATTATCTTGGTTTAGATCGTACCAAGTTTCAAGGTTGATCCAATGATGTGTCTTATCGGTTAAAACAACCGTGATTCAGAAACAAGGGATTAACCGTTTTTGTTACAACCATAATATGCTTTACAACATGGAGAAAAGCTGGACAGATTAGAATTTCGATATTGAGCGAGAGCTCAATGCCAAATATGGAAATATGGTGCGACAGCAAAGATATCTCTCTCTGTGCAACCGAGATGTCCCACGAAAATTTCACTCCAGCAGTTCTCCAGTTATTGTCAGGAACAGGTATTCAAAATGGCTGCCATGGCAGCCATCTTGGTGGTGTGGTCAGTCTCAATTTCAAAGGTGTCTTCCTCTATCCACCCAAGACCTACCATGGAAATTTCAGATCAATTCCTCCAGTGGTCTCCACTTATTGCCTGAACAGATATTCAAAATGGCCGCCATGGCAGCCATCTTGGTGGTGTGGTCAGTCTGAATGTCAAAGGTGTCTTCCTCTTTCCACCCAAGACCTACCACGGAAATTTGAGATCAATTCCTCCAGTGGTTCTCCAGTTATTGTCAGGAACAGTATTCAAAATGGCCACCATGGCAGCCATCTTGGTGGTGTGATAGGTCTGAATTTCAAAAGGTGTCTTCCTCTTACCATCCCAAACTCGCCGCAGGACTTATTTCGTTACATCGCAATCCAGTTCCTCTCTTAGTATTCACGTTCATCAACTCGTGTTTATAAATGACTCTGTCGAAACTGACTCGCATGGCAAACATCGGCTCCTGTCTGTACGTTCGTAATCACAATCAATGACCGTGTCTCCAGCCTAATATATCATACATATAACCATGACTTGTGAACTCTACGTCCAGATTTGTGTTAACGGTGCCCTATAACACATTTCTTGAATACTCATACCTAACAAGGGACTCGTAAATTTTACAGCCCTCGTCTCCTGCTGTAAGAATCACTTATCGCGGTCGGCGGTATGGTACATACCAGGAATATTATGGCCCCTCTCTGGTCATACCTTAGGTTAGGAGCAATACCGGACTGCCAAATTGCATCCGAGTATACGCCATTCAGGTAGGCACAACAGGAGGCAGAGTGGCACGGTATTGTATTTGATGTTTTTTTCCATCAGGGCTGAAGCCAAACCATTATTGTCTCTGGTAAATGTGGAAGAGAGGCCACCTCAGGCGACTCATGTTCCTCACTTGGATGGGGTCTTTTAAGCCAAGCGTACATCGTCCTTGCGACTTGAAGCAACTGAACGCAACAGTCGCTATCGATGTACACATTCCACGCACATCGGTTACATCGATCATTGCGGCAACAAGTGGCACAATCCAATCTTCAATCTGGAGCGCCCACATCGAACAGGCAATGGTACTGAATGCCACACGGAAATCGTCGATGTCTTCCGATCGGACCACTCAGGAGTCATTTTGTGGGTCACATGATTCCATCACATGACCAGGTGTGTTCCACAAACGAGGATATTCATTGCCAGCGCGCGAACATCGGAAGCGACTGAAGACGACTAGAAGCAACCGTTGGCAACAAGTAGAACATGAGCAACTGGATGGAACTAGCGGCAACGGTCGGCAATAGCGTTGCCGGTGCGCGTACATCGGCCTGTTTGAGCATCTGATCAGTTGCTGCTGGTTCCAGGTAGTCGCCAGCCGTTGCCGGAAATGCTATTGCCGGTAGTTGCTTCCAGTCGCAAGGCCGATGTATGCTAGGCTTTACTTGCCCTTGCAAAGGCACAAGGTACAAGGCACCATGGCTCTGGGTATTCATTGAAAAGCTCAGAGTGAGTACTTTCCAATGAATCCTTATGTGACAGGGTTACATAACTAGCACCCAAACACTAATAATGAGACAGTTTTAAACTTATGAAAATGTCTAACAGTCAAAAATTCATCATTTCGTGGTACAGTATACTATGATAAATTCTGGTATAAATAACTCAAATCTCGGCGAATTGTCACCATCATGTGGAATCCTAAATCTTGCAATAATAATGTAAATTGAAGTGAATTATCAAATATAACGATGATTTATAAAACGATATGTGTACCAATTAGAGGAAATAGTATGAATAAATAATATTTCTCGTGACTTGTGCGAAGAAAAGTTTGAAAACGCAACAAACTTTTACAAATTATCCTACTTGTGAAAAGGTGATTTACATAACTTGTTGGAGAGTTGGGATATTGTATTATATTTTAAAGCTTTTAATTAATCCATAAACATAGAAATGATAAATGAAATGTACCCAGCAAAGATTGGGGAATGTGGTTGTGGTGTGAAGGGATCTGTCCTAGGAGGGCTGTAGTAAGATTGAGATGGAGGGGGCAAGGGCCCAAAGACATCACCAAAAGACATGTTACTCATGCAGGATTTAGCGAAAAAAGGTCACCAATAGCAGTAAGAGGTATTTTATCCCACTCCTTCACCAAGAAGCCAGCTATGACCCAACCTGAGGGTTACGGTATTAGAAGCCCTAGAGTCAGTGTGTCAGCAGATAGAGCAGGAGCCCGGGGGGGGGGGGGTCAGGGTAGCTGAAAAGGTTACTAATTTTCTGGCACACTACAGTATTGCATGTACATCCCTTAGTATAGGGTTTGCTGATGGCGCCAGCACTGTACTCAGCCCCAAACAGTTTAATAAAACATCCAGTGTCACACTATTTCTATATTCTGTGTCACAATATACTAAAATTTTGACACTTTTCAAAGGTTCCTGACATAATGTCATTTGTTGTCGATTTAACCAAGTCTAATAACAATGGAAGGTTGAGTGAAAAAATGCACTTTGCTCTCCTCGAATTTGAAACTTGTTCTCTTTTTAAATAATGCATGCCACTTGACAGTACAGTTTGTGACATTAGTATGTGTTCAATTTTGTTTTTGCCAAGTAATGTGGGACTATACACCAAAAATATTCTGCTTTGTGTGAATTTGTGAAAGTGAAAAAGGGTACGAAATGGCAACTCCACTGGGAATGGAACAAATGGCCTCTTGTATCACTCGAGTTTAGTGCTCAACCACTACAATGTTACAACAACCAGAAATGTTACAGCAAGGGGAAAATTCATTTAGTTTTCCTTTTAGTTCAGCCTTTCACACACGAGCAATTTGATCTAAAACATTTTTTCATACCAACACACTTAACACCTCCCTTTTCACAAATACCAATGTCATTTTCATGAAATTTTACATAAACCAAATAACCCCATCAAATTCATGTCATTCATATTTGAGAAGCACTTCTTTCTAAACAAAGTTCACCATCAAACCCACTCCTACCTACACTTGTCTTTTGTATATTGTATTGAATTTATTGTTTATTGAACTTTCTTGCAAGGGAAGGTGCAATAACAACTTAACATCAACTTTTCCCTCCAGTTTAAATATCAGGTGAGTGCATTATACCATTTTACTATTTCAATAAATGCAAGAAGTTCAATATACCGTATTGAGTTTGTATTGGTATTTGTGCTTGATTTTTCCATCAGGACCGAAGCCACAGCATTATTGGCTGTGGTAAGTACAGAAGAGGCCATCTCAAGCTACTCATGTTCCTCACTTGGATGGGGTCTTTTACTTGCCATTGCAAAGGCACAAGGTACAAGGCACCACAGATACGTATCAGCTATTGTGTTGTAATGCTGTTAACCCTTTCCTTTACTGAGACAAGCACCTGCTTTTGCTGGACCGGGTCACAGATGTACAAAGTTTGAAGTCAACAAACCCAGCGGTCATGAAACGTGCCAGGCTAACAAATGCTAACGTGCCAGGCTAACAAATGCTAACGTGCCAGGCTAACAAATGCTAACGTGCCAGGCTAACAAATGCTAACGTGCCAGGCTAACAAATGCTAACGTGCCAGGCTAACAAATGCTAACGTGCCAGGCTAACAAATGCTAACGTGCCAGGCTAACAAATGCTAACGTGCCAGGCTAACAAATGCTAACGTGCCAGGCTAACAAATGCTAACGTGCCAGGCTAACAAATGCTAACGTGCCAGGCTAACAAATGCTAACGTGCCAGGCTAACAAATGCTAACGTGCCAGGCTAACAAATGCTAACGTGCCAGGCTAACAAATGCTAACGTGCCAGGCTAACAAATGCTAACGTGCCAGGCTAACAAATGCTAACGTGCCAGGCTAACAAATGCTAACGTGCCAGGCTAACAAATGCTAACGTGCCAGGCTAACAAATGCTAACGTGCCAGGCTAACAAATGCTAACGTGCCAGGCTAACAAATGCTAACGTGCCAGGCTAACAAATGCTAACGTGCCAGGCTAACAAATGCTAACGTGCCAGGCTAACAAATGCTAACGTGCCAGGCTAACAAATGCTAACGTGCCAGGCTAACAAATGCTAACGTGCCAGGCTAACAAATGCTAACGTGCCAGGCTAACAAATGCTAACGTGCCAGGCTAACAAATGCTAACGTGCCAGGCTAACAAATGCTAACGTGCCAGGCTAACAAATGCTAACGTGCCAGGCTAACAAATGCTAACGTGCCAGGCTAACAAATGCTAACGTGCCAGGCTAACAAATGCTAACGTGCCAGGCTAACAAATGCTAACGTGCCAGGCTAACAAATGCAACGATGATGGGCATCACACATAGTAAGTGGTCAGACAAATTCTGAAGCCTACCTTGTCCGAAGGAACCGTTAATCACTGAACTACATCACTGTTTTAATCCTGAATTGATAATCCTCTAAATCCTGAAAAATATAAAAAGATGCACAATATTACAAATATGCGCGAGAAAAATGCACTGTTGGGGATAAGGAGCCAATACGAGTTACAGAAACAAGAGAAAGTTATCCCTTCCGACAGAAAAGTATTTTGGCTCTTGATCAGTGGGAAGATGAAGAATTGATGTAATAGCCTATCATGTATTACCAAGTACTCTGAACTGTACAGTAGAGCTGTTACTTCAATTAACCATCTTCCCTCTGATTCTTGTAGTGGTAATGACTTTAAACATTGGAGGGCCTAGCGAACGTGTCCATGACGAGGAGTCCTTGAGGGGAGGTCAGACCCAAACAACCCTGTCATTCTTGGGAACCATCCAAAAATTCTCTTGAGACTGCAAAAGATGATCTTGTGGGGGTGGGGGTGGGTGGGGGTGAGGGGCAGGAGGCATAGAACGCTGAAACACGTGAATCAAGTTAACGAGGTATCTGCACAATTTTTTATCCCGACAGGTGCCGCTGCGATGGTACGACTGACACAACGTTGAAGCAATGTAATGACGCCACATCCCTACGTCCTCAACGCAGTGCAATATGGAAGAGACGTCGAAAGAAGGTAGAACCGCTCATAGTGCCGCCCAGTACCGATAGTTCTGCACTTTTTCGTTCCTCATTACAAAATTACCAGAATCAATCTGCCATTAGCCTTTTCTCTTCTTAGCGTTAAGCAGAGCAGACTAGGAGCTAAAATAGTCTATTGGTACCCGCATTAAGCCAGGCGTACATCGCACTTGCGACTGGAGACAACTTAAGTTGTCACTAAGCTACCTTGCGACAAGGAGGATCTTAAGCTGAACTGTAGGTGACTGACCAGTTGCCAGAAACGGTCAATGTACGCACCGATGTGACTCGCTGGAACTGAGATTTTGCCAGTTGCCGCGAGTTGCACACGGTCAACTTTCTAGCGACTAGTTGTACCCAGTTGCTTCCAGTCGCAAGTGTGACGTACGCCTGGCTTTAGATCTTTTCTCTTCTTAGCGTTAAGCAGAGCATAGGAGCTAAAATGGTCTATTGCCACCCGCCTTAATCGCCACAAGGAGTTTGAGTCTTCTTTTCCTACACCTCCGCCTCGGCAGAAACGAACACCCAAGATGAATTAAGTAATTAACTAACGAACACATACCGGTAATCATCTCAAATTCATTAGGACGGTTACATTTCACGAGATTTTTACCGCGACTGATACTCTCGTTTCAAAACAGCCAGAACAAATTACGCTCTGATAAATGTACCAGAGCCTACGTGATAAAATATCGCATGTTTTTCGCTTAATTCAATATGCTGCCACCTCACTATAGGTGTTAGAACAATTGGTTTATGGTAAAGAAACCGCATTGTTATAATACGGGAAGGATGCAGTTATCGCCACACGGTTTTGTGCCGTTTCTTGTAATTTGATTTGTGCAGGTAGAAGCTGAAGCGTGTAGGCCTACGTACCAACCTGCCGAGTAAAAGTTTTGTTGCGAAGCGTTCAGACTTTTCTACATTCATAAGATGCATCATGAATACCGAGCCAAAGAATATTTCCATTATCTTCCGAATCTTTACGAAAAGCGTTTCTCCACATCAATGTTCTGCGGGATTAAAAAATACTGCCCTTTGAAGTCAATGGATGAACCGGCATTAAAGTGCAAGACGGAAACGAACCTGGAGGAAATTCAAAGAAAAATGCACGCATTTCATTCCAAAATAACAAACTGTGAAAAAACATCCAAATGACACGTTACCTAAATACTTGACGGTTGTAACACATTGTGAAAAGTGTGTATTATCAGCGCAAAAAAGCCTCGATGATGTAGTACGGGATTTAACATGGCGAAAATGGAAGCCATCGTGTCATTTAATATGAGGATAAGAACGCTAACAAGTTGGTGAGATTTGGGTTATCACGTCAGTGTTTATTTTGCAGGTTTCCTACCTGATAAAAGTGTTAGTTCACGGGGTAATTTGAGGTTCGTATGGAATTTTTTTTCTTCACAGGAATATCCATGATGGAAGACACTTCTCTTAGAGGAAGCCCTCAGAATAATGGATACCCAAGTGCAAGCCAAGCAGGAGTCCTCCCCGTAATGGGTCCTATTGGCAGATACTCTCTAGGAGAGAGGCTGCTCTTTTATATGGACAACCTAGCGGAACCCATCCAAGAGTTATGACAAGTGGGATCCCTCCGTCCGTATCGTGGATGCCACCATGTTGGTAGAGAGCTCTCTAGTCCAAGAGGACAGGCGCAGATCCGGGGGGGGGCAAACCTGGCCCCTGCCCCCCCCCCATTTTTCGGTGACCGACGTTTGAAAATTGCCCTTTTCAAAGTGCTGGAGAATTGCCTTGTAATTTGTCCCTCAGATGCTGGGAAATCGCACCAACGACCTTCTAGATTTCAAAATTTTCTGGGGGAGACCCCCCCCCACTGTGGCTTCACATTTTCATCAGGTCACCTGTGGCTTTCTGTGCCCCCCCCTTTACCAGAATCCTTGATCCGCCCCCGAGGCAGGCCTCTCTATTACATACATCAGGTGGAAGTACCCCAAATCTGACTCCAAAAGTTCAGAGGTCGAGGTACCAGAAGTTTACATGTTGTACAATCCCTGCCAGGAAATCACAAGCAACACGTAAGGTACATACTACCGCCTTGTTACAAGCGAAAATATTTCCGATTCAGAGAAATTCCAATCACCTGCGAGTTAATTGGTAAAGGCTGGTCAAACTATTAATGTTACCTTTTTGAGTCGTTTGCAACGATTATCGCGTTGTAAAGTGGTTGAAAGATACACGTTACGTTACGATCGATCAGTGCTGATTGACTGAGATCAGCTGCGAATGATTTTCGAAGAATTTACGTTGAATGTTGATGATCGCTTCCCGGTGTGAGAACTACGCATTTGTTCAGCATGCTCATTGATTTGAAGTCAAACATCATGTGTGTTGCGGAAGAAAGTTTCTGCGGAAGTGCGCAGATCTTTGTCGTTTACGACAACAGGAGGCTGACGCACCAACCGCAAAACCGCAAAGGAAATACTGTGACTGCGGCTGCTTTGGCCTTGTTGGATACCCTAGGAACAATAGTACAGGCCTGTGCTCAACCTGCTAGGAGGCAAATGTGCCAACCACTACCAAAGGGTATCTTGGGTGGTCGGTTGGTTGGCTGGGGCTTCACGGTTCAAGAACTTAAACATTTTCCCAATGCTACATTTCCACAGCAGGTTCCACTAAAAATAAAACGGGAAGTTCTGCCAAAGACCTTTCAACAAACTTTCTCTGAGCAATTATCGACAAACGTTCGAATGTAATCCAAGATAGTTCCTGGTTATATTGAGAGACTGGGGTATTACCAAGGAATTACCGATCCTCTCTTCCAATTCGTTGGTTTCCACGATTTTTACCTCTGGTTCCGTTAATACTCAACCAACTTCAACAGAATTTTGACTAAATTCCATAATATTTTTGTTTTAACCCGCATCATGGCTTTCAGTTTCCCAATAAACGTGACATGAGCAAGTTCTTTCACTAAGTCCCAGTATTCGTTGGTGATTTTTGAAAATCCAATTTACTGCATGCTGCAGTGTAAAACTTCACTGAAAATGGCAGTGAAATGAAATGGAATTTGAGAAAGGGATATACTGTCAAAATTTCACTGAAAATGGCAGCGAAATGAAATGGAATTTGAGAAAGGGATCCACTCTCAAAATTTCACTGAAAATGGCAGCAAAATGAAATGGAATTTGAGGAAGGGATCCACTGTCAAAATTTCACTGAAAATGGCAGCGAAATGAAATGGAATTTGAGAAAGGGATCCACTGTCAAAATTTCACTGAAAATGGCAGCGAATGAAATGGAATTTGAGAAAGGGATCCATTATCAAACTTTCATGAAAATCTAGACAAACGCAAGCAAGACGATCACAATGTACATTATCTATGCCCCACTTGTCCATCAATACATCCTACTATGCTGCAGTTAGTCTGGAATGCGAAATCGAAGATGTCCGCCTGGCAGCCATATTGAATATCCGACCAAAACCAAAGTCGATTGGGTACCTCCCCTACCCATCCTATTATCCACATAAATATGAAATCAATCAGGACCTGGTTGGCAGTTACAATCCGGAATCAAAATCCAAGATGTCCGCCCGGCAGCCATATTGAATATCTTATTTCAACCAAAATTGATGGGAACCTCTTCGAACCCACCTCGCTAGACCACAGAAATATGAGGTTAATTGGGTGACCTTTTCTTGAATCATGGTGCAGAATGTCAAGTGAGGTGGCGGACTCTGAAACAGTTTTCTTTCAGTTCGCTTGGCGTTTATTTTTTAAATTGTTTCTTTGCCTGTAAGCTTTCCGCACCAAGATAATCATTGCTGAATTCCTCCGCTCTCTGAAGACCAAACAGCTGTCGTCAATACCAGCGACAGTTCCATGGAATTCGTAATCCGACGATATTTTTCACGTAGCAGGTATTTAATCATCAGAAGCAGAACATTCCTAAGATGCGTTTTTGAAAGAACGCTACATTTACACATTTTTTACACAAACATCAAGCGTTTTAATAACATCGTAAGAAATCACACGATATTAACAAATGGCGTCTTTCATACCTAATGGATGCGCTGGCGGTTAAAAGCACTGAGGCTGTTGTTGGCCTTTTGGGTATTATAATTTCTTAGTTTTCGCCTACAAAGGCCTGATTACCGCAAATTTCTGCTCGCCAAAGTGTAATGATATGCCGAGTTCTGAAAAAGATTGGTATGTTTGGCCTGAAGCAAGTCTGGCCACCAATGGTAGAAGGCAATATGTTCGCTTATGCTGATGTCAAGTCAACCTTGCAACGGCAAATAACAGCGCGACTAGCTTTCCCCATTTCTTTGTATGTCAGCCCTGCCGTAGGATGAATGGGTATTCTAGCTATGATAGAGGGCAGCACGCCGAAACCCGGTCCGATAGACGATTCTCGAATTCGCAGATCTGTGCACTTCTGCCGAAATTGCAAACACAACCTCAGTCTGAAACTGAATGACGTGATGCAGAGAACCCCACAACAGTGACTTCGACAACGTTGCCTCAGTGTCAACCATTGCTGAATCATGGATGGCGTCACGTCAGCTGGTTTCAGACCGAGGCTGTGTTTGCGATTTTGGCGGAAGTGCGCAGATCGTTCTCGTTTACGTCAATTTGGGATTTGTCAGTACATACAATGGACGCCTTTTTTGTGGGAAATTGATCAGGACCGGGATGTCCGTTTCATTTCAATAGTTTCAACCACTAGTGACACCTATTGAGGCAGTGGGCTAGGGTCCCCACTGACATTGCACTTACCAGGGACAACTGGCCTCAGTCACGTACAAAAAGTTCGTAAAAATATTCGCAAAATATTTTTACCAATGGTTTTTACCTTCGCAAACAGGCCTAGGAACGTCCAGACCATCTGTTCCAATACCAAAGTCTAACCTTCAATTCCTGAACATCTCCATCAGTTCCAAAGAACCATATGCCAAGATGTTCCCACCTAACACTTCCTACCTTTCCCTATTACAAGTAGGCCTACCTTAAGCCAGTGGCATATGATTTCACAAGCGATCAAATCGCCACTGATCTTCCCACCAGCCACTGCAGACTAGGCGATATCGGTTTTGGTCTTGTTTGTCATGGACCAAATTAAACAGAAACGACAAACTTTGGTGTCCTCAAAAGAGGTGACCCCTTCAACCTTTTCACTTCATCTCAAGCCCTATCAGGGAAAATGGCAGACAATTATATACAATGGATGTAAACATACCTGTTACCATGACAACACATCTCAAAAGGTACAAAGTAAATGAAAATACAAAATCAATTGTTGCTGATGTAAGAATTCAATAATTGATGAACATTTTATGTTCTGGTTAAGAAGAATCATGTTACGTGAATTACAAGGTTGCTAACAGGTGAAAACTGAAAAAGTTACAAACACGCAAAGTTCCAAATACCAAAGTTCAGAAACTCTATCGTGTTCTTTTAGCCAAGAGCAATTTTCAAGAAGAACCATGCATTATTTATTCAGTGTTCCTTATATGTTGCCAGGCGCAGATCCAGGGGGCACACCCAGCCCATGCCCCCCCCCCTATTTTTTTTGACCAACGTTAGAAAAATTGCCCTTTTTCAAAGTGTCACAGAATTGCCTTGGAGTCTGTCCCTCAGATGCTGGAAAATTGCACCAACGGCCTTCTAGATTTCAAAATGTTCTGGGGGAGAGCCCTCAGACCCCTGCCGTGGTTTCGCGACTTCAGCATTCGTCTTCAACACAACTTTGGGCTTCAAGCTGTAACAGCTACTGTGATTGGCTCTGCAACACTGAAGAGGAAACATTCAACCAATCATCAATCACTTTTTATGAACAGGAAGAAACAGAGCATCCTATCACATAGCTACATCACCTCACAACTCCTCTGACTGGCCAACTTGCTTTGTGATGAAACGTAAGGAGCCAATCGTAAAACAGCTCTCAATTTGCCAATCATCTGACAACTGCCAATCCCAAAAGCAATTTTACAACATCTTCTCCGATTGGCCAATTGCCTTTGTGAAGAAAAGAAAGAGCCAATCATTAGACAGATCTTATGGTAATTTTTAACTACATCCCATTAGTGTAATAAACCAATCCAATAGTTCGAGATATTAAGTTGCAATGGATTTTCACCGTTTGGAAAAAATGCAATAAAAAGCTGGATAAAAGCTTGTCACATCAGCCGGCATCAAAGTTCGATACAGCGGCATAAAAGTGTGGCATGATCCTTTGAAACAGGAGCTAAAACATTCCATAGAAGAGAACGCTATCAGGGATCGAAGAGGAACTTTCATTAACATGACAGTAAAAAAATATCCAATATTGATAATAAGGCGATTATTTTTCAATTCCTTTTGCCGAGTGATGACAAGTTATTTGGTTCAATGTAGAGAATCGTGTTTGGTGGACATCTAAGGCGAGGCATGGCCGGTGTTCAAAATTGATGTTCGTGTAAACTTGGCATCAACGAATCTCCCTCAGATTAGTAGGCCTATAGTGCCTTTCAGCAAAGATAGTTCTCCCACATCACGTTGTGGCCATTCATTGCCCAAGCATATACCAAACGCATCCTGTCAGACAGTTATTTAACCTAAACTTTTTTGCCCATGGCCCGCTTGACCAGCTTAGCATGCCAGCGGCCATTGAATGGTATTTAGCTTCTGACATCATACATGTATGGTGAGAACTGTTAGACCACCACCTTTGTTGGAGAGGTCTACAATACATGTGTAAAGTATAATTCACCCTAACTTCATTCAACATGGGCACTTTGCCCATGTAGATGTGTAAAGTATAATTCACCATAACTTCAACATGGGCACTTTGCCCATGTAGATGTGTAAAGTATAATTCATCCTAACTTCAACATGGCCACTTTGCCCATGTTGAAGTTAGGGTGAATTATACTTTAACAAGATAATAATTTTTTTAATAATTTTTTTAACTGCACAGTTTTAAAAGCACTTCACATTGTTACCTCAATGTCTCCAGAAACCTTTCTGTAAACCCAAGCAGCAGCTCATTCCATGCAGCATTACACGTAAAATGCATCGAGTGAAATACATAAATAAAACATTTCCTTCTTTTCCTGAGACACCCTACATATATTGACCTAAACGAACTGCTTACAGCTTATTTCTTATATAGTATTGCAACATGCTTTCAGAAAATTGATATATATTGGATCGATTACATTGATACTAAGAACTGCATCAGTTGATCCTTTAAAATTTTATTACTTCTTCTATTGAGCAGCAAAAAAATTCCACACAAGGATAGTTATTTGATGAAATCTTTCATCATCTTCATGGCAATCTCTTAACAATGATATCGGCTATTGATATTACGGATAAGAGTTTGCCATATTTAGCTATTCTTTCACGGGAAAGACGAGCATAATGGTGTATTTTTCTGTTCTTGATTATAATATGGTTCATGGTTATTGTGGAACTAATGCAAAGGTTATGACTGAAATTGAAAAGGTACATATACATCAGAGTTTTTATGATTTAAGGTAAGTGGATACATGTGGAACAGGCTATTAAGGCCAAACTGTGGGAAATATTGAACTGACTATTGTAATTTAAAGGTTGAAGTGACAATGAAATGGTTTCACATCACAATAATAGTCAGTATTATGGAGTGTTGCTGATTTCAATGATATAAGTAGTGGTTACACTACATAAATCCCCGTGCTTACCCCAGGGATTTTGCAGTTACACCTATAAATCGCTGAGTCTAAGCGTGTCTCAAATCCCCATGCTTATCAGCCCCATCGAGCTCAAAGGGCTACGCCGGGGCTATTTTAGACACGGATATTTTATGTAGTGTAACCTCAAAATCCTCGTGTCGTCTAACTGTAGTTCTGAGCACCCCGACAGACGGCGATGCAAATGGATGAGTCATGCGCATGTGCACAGGCTATTTCAGGCCTCCAGTAGCCACTTGACTGCAGAGAGTTGCCTACATGCAGTGCCCCTATTGCCGGGTTACTGGAACTTATTACGAATCGCATTTTAAGTAGTGTAACTGCTCACCGTGTCAAGGCCGTAGTTTTTTCTGGTTCGGAAAAAACCCGTGTCTCAAAAAGCTTTAGATAGGTGTAACCAGGGCTATATTTAAGGTTGAGGTATAGTAGGCCTACAGCACAAGAGAGTTCCACTTATGACAGCAAAAGTTGGGCACACTATAATAAAGTTAAAGTTTTTTGTGGGGTATTGACCAGCTGACTCAGAATGACACTTGGTGAATCAACATCGCATGGTATTGTGTAATAGCTTCAAACAGAATCTCCCCCCCCCACCGAAAAAAATCAGCGTCTTAACATCCCTATTAACTGGACAGCCACACCTCGTCGGCACACACGCAACAACTAATTTTTTAACGGTAAACAACTCACTGGTTTTTGCATTTCATAGACGCCAACACGCGATAGAACAAAAGTCTTCGCATCGAAGCGCAGCCACTTTGGTACTTACAGAATCAATGCTATCCTGTTTATATCCGCTAGTTATAACACTTCTTGCTAATGATACATCCGAACAGTACAAGAAAATTCAATAATCCTGTAGAAGTATTCCGATGTGTGCGGGTGGCGCGACGCGATGCTGACGGCACTAGTACTAAAGTGAGAATGAAGGATTTGGTGTCATTTCAGCACAGGTATGTATTGATGAATTAGAAACCAGGTGAGGAGGTGGGGGCGTGGGGAGCAGAGGTGTGTAGTTTGTTTACACAAAGTTTG
>NMRB01001352.1:20439-30533 GCA_002633025.1 Notospermus geniculatus
AATGGCAGGTAGACTTCTTATGGTCAATTTCAAAGAATTTTCCAAGCAGGGTTCCTTCGAACTCACCGAACTTTCCAGCATATGTGATCCACTCCAGCAAAAGCAGACACTTGTCGCAAGTGATCATCATTGATCATCAGTTTACCCAACTATTGTCACTGCTGTCCACTTCTACTGTAAACCCGCGTCAATGTACATTTCAGCTGTTGTGCTGCAAGGTCGTTCCCTTTCCTCGGGTTGCGACAAACGTCTGCTTTTGCTGGAGTGCCTCACATATGCTGCTGAAAGTGGTGCGCAGTCGGATTTATATTCTGTGTTCGCAGGAGGAAACTGGTGTGTCCGAGATGCTCTCACTTCCATGTCTGGTCACTGCCCATCAAAGGTATACTTTGAAACAACATGAACCACCAAAGAAAATTAGCATAACTTTCAAAATCAAAACACATCGATCTACAGACCGGAAACTCAAAATTATTAATTTATAATGCAACATATAGATTACCTCTTTTAGGCATTATAATCATTAAATGATTTTCATAAAGTAATTTCAACTTGGTAAATTTTTCATAAGATGCTCCAGAGGGCTTTTTACATATTTGAATCGACATGGCAAGGTCGATCAATGTCACTTGAAATAACTTCCGGTAAACAGAATGAGACCTGAATATTATTCGTTGACATCTTTTTTTTAAATTTGTTAGTACGCGTGGGTCGTAAGTTTGGTTTGTTTGATACGAGAGTTCCCCTCCAGGGGGTGTTTTTTTATTACGTACCAACTTGAAGATGAAAGTCGATGATATATGTATAGTTCTTTTGATGATTTTAATTCTTTTAGCTCAAGGTAATTTCTGTTCGTTATTGTTTGTGCCAGGGCAATTTTGGGAAAGTGCACCAAGGTAAGGTAATGTGGGAGGAGACAAGAGTCTCAGCATAACATGTAGTGTGACACCTCACATTAGAGAGCTTCTGCAAGCGCCCGGTTAGGCCATACGACTACGTTTATCTATTGTTTGGGTGCACTCACACAATAGATAAACGTCGTCGTAGAGCCTAACTGGGCGCTTGCAGAAGCTCACTACTGTAAAGCAGGAAAATTTCGCGTGCAGGAAATTTTCGCGAATTTCGCGAGAATATATGAGTCGCGAAAATTTCCTGTCGCAAATATGAGTACACGCAAGTGACAAATACGGTCCGTGAAAAAAAAATGAAAACAAGGCGCACGCTGGGCGTGGCGAATAACCAGGTTTTCGAAGTGGCGGCGTGAATAGCACTTTTCCTGTTTTCACATTTAGCCCCCTATTGGCCAAACCTTGAATCGAATGATGCTGAATATCGAAAGGAAACAATGTCTACTCACAAGCAACATGTCCACAAAATTTCACAAGAAAATCTGAAGTCGTTCCCATGTTATAACACTTCGATGATTTTCGGGTAACGCTGCCTGGCAGCCATATTCGATGTGCGATCGGCCCGAAACTTTGTATTTCAGAAGGTATCCCTGTAGTACACATTTATGCAAGGTATCAAATGGCTAGGTGAGAAAACGACGACACGTGCCAAGTTCGTAACTTTTGCCGAACTTTGACCTCTGTGACCTTGAAAAGTAGGTCAAATGAAAAACCCGGGTATTATGTTATGTATCGTCATTAGATATACCAATGATAAAAATTTGGTGACGTTCCGTCCATTCATTCAGGAGAAATAGCACTTTTCCTGTTGTCACATTTAGCCCCCTATTGGCCAAACCTTGAATCGAATGATGCTGAATATCGAAAGGAAACAATGTCTACTCACAAGCAACATGTCCACAAAATTTCACAAGAAAATCTGAAGTCGTTCCCATGTTATAAGACTTCGATGATTTTCGGGTAACGCTGCCTGGCGGCCATATTGGATGTGCGATCGGGCCGAAACTTCGTATTTCAGAAGGTATCCCTCTAGTACACATTTATGCAAGGTATGAAATGGCTAGGTGAGAAAACGACGACACATGCCAAGTTCGTAACTTTTGTCGAACTTTGACCTCTGTGACCTTGAAAAGTAGGTCAAATGAAAAACCCGGGTATTATGTTATGTATCGTCATTAGATATACCTATGATAAAAATTTGGTGACGATCCGTTCATTTGTTCAGGAGAAATAGCACTTTTTCTGTTTTCACATTTAGCCCCCTATTGGCCAAACCTTGAATCGAATGACGCTGAATATCGAAAGGAAACAACGTCTACTTACAAGCAACATGTCCCAAAAATTTCAAAAGAAAATCTCAAGTCGTTCTTAAGTTATCAGTCGGACAAGAGAAAACGACCGCCCGGACGCCCGACCGCCCGAACGCCCAAACGCCCAAACGCCCGACCGCCCGCCACTTTCGGTAATTTAATAACCAGGACTTTCTTCGAAAACCTGGTTAAAAATGGCAGAGACTCGCGAAAATATCCTGCCGTGAATATGTCTGTAATTCTTGATTCGCGAAGATTTCCAGCCGCGAAATTATCTTGCTTTACAGTATTTTGAAATACCAGTGTTTCTACTACTAGCAGAGTATGCAGCACAAGTTATTTTTCTCAGAATAGCTTAGTGCCCATACCCCATGCAGAGGTCACACTCCACACGTACTACACAAGGTACGACCTTACGGAATTTCATAATCTCAAAAATATTCGAAGTTTCTGAAGTATGCCATTACATATTGAATAGAGACGAATTACCACGATGAGGTCCCGATAATCTGATATTGTCGTGAACACAACCGATGACGGCATTCAATTTGAAAGATCTACCCCCTGTGAGGATGTGATTACTGTACTCTAAAGGGCGGTAACGCAACGGGAAATGAGTCTCGAGCACTTTTCTTTTTGAAGAAGGTACGCAGCAAAGGAAACTCCTACCTCCGTGGGAGTCTACATTTGGGGCGGTGCTCAATTCTGGGAATCTTTTGAAGCGAAATTAGTACCACCCTCTGAGACAAACGGTCAGGAGTGACGACAAATGGACTGGGGTAAATATTTATTTGATTCTTTCATACAGTCAAATTGTCAGAATTTTTTTGACCCATACTCACACTTTTAACACATGCAGGCCTTTTATAACAAGTTTTTTTATTCAACTTTCAGAACAAGTCCCAGGCCTGGCCGGTTTATGTTGGAAAGTGAAGAAAGACCTCGCCATAGGATGTCGAGGTGTGACACCTTTGCTTTATTTTAGCGCCCCGTGTTGGATTGCATGTTCCTTACTACTGGCCTAACTGTTGGTCCATAACTTGGAAAACCATGGTCAAAGGTTAGCCCCTAGTGCTACACAGGAATTCTACAGTGGTACCTAGGCCTAGCTCTACTCATCAAGAACTGTTCTCACAGTTACGACAACTCCAGGTAGGCCTAGTAAACCCAGCTTTCCTCCCACCTCAGGCTATATTTCACTTCGTGGGGATAAACATGCAAGAAACTTGTCGAGGAGTCAATCTGCCGCAGAAAATACCTCAGAACAACTGAGTGAAGATTATGAGAGTAAAACAAAGCGAAATGTGTCATGTTAACTTTACCAGGAATGTACACTCAGATAGGGATGGTGATAATGCCGTCTTTTTTGAACTGTAAAGAGCAAATCCATCCCCATACAGGGCGTATCAATGAAATCGACAAACTGTAATCAGGGGAAATCTAGAAATCCACATGTACCTGAGGTGAAACCAGACAAAGGTGTTTCACTGGAGTGGTGCCTCCAGAGGAAGATGCTGTCTAGGAGAGGTGCCTAGGCACAGACAGGTGCCTCAAGACAGATGGTGGCTGAGAGAGGTGCCTCCAGATGAAGATGCTGCCTAGGAGAGGTGCCTCTAGGCACAGACAGGTGCCTCAAGACAGATGGTGGCTGAGAGAGGTGCCCCCAGATGAAGATGCTGCCTAGGAGAGGTGCCTCTAGGCACAGACAGGTGCCTCAAGACAGATGGTGGCTGAGAGAGGTGCCTCCAGATGAAGATGCTGCCTAGGAAAGGTGCCTCTAGGCACAGACAGGTGCCTCAAGACAGATGGTGGCTGAGAGAGGTGCCGCTAGATGAAGATGCTGCCCAGGAGAGGTACCTCTTGACAGGGGTATTGACCCAGAGAAGTGCCTCCAGATGGAGATGTTGCTGAAAAGCACTGATTGCCTCCAGACAGAGATGTTGCCTAAGAGATGCTTGCCTGTCAAAGAAGACAGTGTCGTTGCCTGAGAGAGGTGCCCCTGACAGAGATGTGGCCAGAGAGGTCGTTTGTTGTGGGCTTTGAACAGCAGATGAGACATGCTTACTAACTGATATAGTTTATGTGTAGCAAACAAAACCACTGCCACGACCAGAAGAAATACACAGGTAGACATCTGACATGAAAAATAAACCATTTTCCCATAAACACTTAACTGTTTTTGACATTGGTGCCTTGAAATAAACTTAAAACAATATCGATTACCGTCAGAAAAGGTGTTGAAGTTCTTTATGCGAATTTCAACAAAATTAACGGGGATTTTAGTCGCTGAAATGTACAACTGAAACTGTATGTTCTTTGTTTTTGTTTTTAGATGCAGAAGGAAAGGAACAGTCCCAAAGTGTACAGAGGGTGACAGACCTGGTACAATCAGATGCACAAAGGCAAAAACAACAATTCAAAACATGTTGCCACGCCCGTTGATGCTGCAGTTTTAGGCCCTGTTTACATTTCATACGATTCTGCAGTTGTATGACAAACACATGGGAAATGGGAATTGAACCCACAACTTCATTGGTGACAAGTGCTGGTCTTTTTTACTACGCCACTCTGACACCTCCAGCGTTCATCTGATATGTGACCTGATTCTGATAGGTGCTTGTCGCAAACGGAGAAAAGGGTTAGCGGCCTTACAACACAATAGCTGAAATGTACGTCTCTGCAGGTTGACAATAGTAGTGGACAGCAATGATAATAGTTGAGTAAACTGATGATGAACAATGTTGATCATCTGCGACATGCAACTTTTGCAGATGCACCTATGTCCATATCTGCATACTGTAGGACCAAAGCCAACCAAAATATCAAACACAAAATCTCTTCTACATGAAAGACAGGTGCAAAATTCCAACACAAATTGGGAAAATATTCAATAAGTACTCACCTTAGGAAGTCGCCCCAAAGACTGACGAATTAATCACGAAAATATCGGAACATGCGAATTTAACGGTTATATTAATTATCTGAGTTGGTGTAAACTCCCCACTGTGATCTGCAACACAGCGTGAATTTCCCTACGACAGCATGAAATTCGCCAACTTTCGAAACTGCACATAAACACAGTTATTATGTACTTAAACCACTACGCTGATGATGAGATGCACTTCAGTCTAAATTCACTGGGGTATCTAATGCGTCATTGTACAATGTCCTGTACAATTCTTGCACAACGTGTCGTGAATTCGACTCAGTTGGAAGATCGAGGTGTGATCCGGTTGAGTGATTACAGAAATTATAAAGGAATAAAAGATAGTGTCCTCAATATTTAATAGTATACATTCCTAAAGTTCATTCCACTCATTTTTGTCACAACTTACAGTACATTTTACAAAAGATCCACAGCGATTAAAGCCAACAAAGGGTGACACTGACCGCATGGTTCATTTCATGCTAAGTTGGTAACAAATGCAGTGCATTTTCTGTGCAAACAGTGCAGAATGCACAGTGACTTTAGACAATTTTAGTGAATGAAGCTACTGCAAATGACTTCGCTCAGTTCCAACCAAGTTTGCCAGAACTGAGCACACATCCGTGCACGCGAAAGCACACAAATGACACAACAGCTTACACTGGAACGAAACGATTGAAAACTTCTTTAGAAATCATTATGGAACTCTGTTGTCATACACTGAATTGCCCATCACTTTGGACAGAAATTTGTGAATAGCGGAAGATCGCATTTGTCCACGAAAAGAAGAGGAAGGCTGAGGTTCGGAAAAAGGTCGTGTGGCACGCTTCGATGTTTTTGTACGATCTTATTTGCAGACTAAATTCCTGAACTTTGTTGGTGTATAAATTGCTAAAATGTCCTTTCATAAGCTAGCGCCAAAGAAAAGGAGTGTCACCTCAAAATTTTTATTTCTTCTGTGCACTTAGATTGGAAACTACTCTGAATGTGTTTGCTAGGGTTGAGATTTGGCCGTTTAACCCTTTCAGTCTGGACCTCAACTCGCACCGAAATGGCGGTTGTTCCAATAAAGTTTGGGCTATTTGAGACCCTGCCTTCAGTTCACGTGATAGAGTTTGACCCTGGTGCGAGGGGGCGCAGGTTCAACCCAAGTTATGGACACTACTGATAAACAGTTGAGTTCAAATTATGCCCCAAACCTCGGCGAAGTGCCTCAGGTTTTTGGCCTCATTTTTGCTACACCCCACGAGACCATCTTCGATAATTGAACGCCGATCTGCTCACCACTGCGTTACATCGCACATCACCCTTCAAGAAATAGACCGGTCCACGGCGTATCTGCCGCCTCTCGAAGAGGAGGCCAATCAGAACCAGTGTTGTAAAATTTCCTTGTGGTACAAACAGTGGTAGCCGAAGACCAGATATAAAGTGTAATCTGATTGGTCACCCAATAAAGTTGGCATCGTGCCAAGATACGCCGCGGACCGGTCTATTACTCGAAGGATGATGTGCGATGTAACACAGTGGTGAGCAGATCGGCCTTCGATTATCGAAGATGGTCTCGTGGGGTGTAGCAAAACCAATGACATCCAGCTCAATCTTAATCCCTTAATCGGACCCATGACCTCTCAGCATCGATCTTTCACTCAAGCACTACACCACCACGCTCCCCTCCAATCACTACTTACGCTCCAATGACACAAGTCAAAGAAATTGACAAAGGCAAGCCAAGCCTCTTGTACATTTCTCAGATCTATCCATGTATTAGCTAATCTACGAAAAAACGTCCGTGTCAAGTCGCAATTACATGTTCAATTTCATTTGCATCGATTATCGATGGTGGATAATGTATCAATCTCGGTCAAGGTCACATAACAATTGACGAGGAGATACGTTGGCATATCGCGTAAAAAAATCGTCAATGACAAAAGGACAAGTCAATGAATGTTGATTTCTACACTGAGTGATAGAGGGCAGCATCGTATGACTTGATTTTTTTGTAACTTCTCATAAGTGTTGGAAAGAGAGAGTTGAAATATCCTTGTGTTACACCAATGTAGTTGTGGGTTCAATTCCAACTGGGAATGGAGAGAGAGAACTTTAATATGGACCTTTCCAACAAAGATAGCGGTGGTCTAACAGTTCTCACCATATGACGTCAGAAGCTTGATAACATTCAATGGCTGCTGGCACGCTAAGCTGGTCAAAGGTTTAGGTTCAAGACCAGCTTTTCTTCATTTCAAAGGTTTTTAAGTTTTGTCATGCCCCGCCAAGTCCACACTTACATCCTTTACGACGGCATAATTCCTCTGCATTTTTTCTAAACCCACTGTGACATACCGTCAGATAATTTNGAAGCAGTCCCCCATCGTCTGTGTCGGTTTGAGTTACAGTGGTGGAGGTGGTGGTGGCAGTGGTGGTGGCGGTGGCGGCAGTGGCAGTGGCGGCGGCGGTGGTGGTGGCAGTGGTGGTGGTGGCAGTGGTGGTGGTGGCGGCAGTGGTGGTGGTGGTGGCGGCGATGGTGGTGGTGGCAGCGGCAGCAGAGGTGGTGGTGGCGGTGCGGAGCTACGACCGTACGCCCCCATAATCAGCTGTTTGCCAGAGAGAGCCCCGATCAATAGAAATAGCAGCCAAACAAGCAGTATGCTACTTCTCATGCCGTAATATCAGCATCAGAGGGCCATTGATTTTGGTGAGAGATTACCTTTAAATGGCAAGAACGACATTAACATGGCAAATTCAAGGTCCTCGCTTCGGTGAAAGATTCTCTTTAAATGGATACACTTTCTGCGCAGGTATTAAAATTTACAATTGGAGGGCCATTCATTTAGGTGGGAGATTCTCTTTAAAGAGATTCACGGTCTCCGCTACTTAGAAACATTTACCACCAGAGGGCCATTCACTTTGGTGAGATTCCCTTTAAATGGATGCACAATCTCTCTGCAGCGAAGGCAAATGGCAAAGGGCACGAAGACAAGGGTATTGTGTGTCTCATTCCTCTGTAGACGTTAGGCACCAAATTAGGACATTTTTACTTCGGGCAAAAAAGCGAAAGAAAAAGACTTCTTTAGTGCAGAAAACGGCTCTCGTGTCACGTTTTGGTCGACTTTCAGTCACCGGATGCCAAGCGAACGATTCTTTCTTCCCTATAGTAGGCCTTGCACGTAACCCAAGACCGTATAGAGCACGTAAATACCTTTTACTGTCGACAGGCGACACCGCGTGTATTTCTAAACGGTATCTTTCACACCCGAGTTCTTCTCGAGGAGATGATGATTTTTTGCAGCGCCGTCTTTGTGCGATAGCCGACACCCATGACGTCTTTTGTATCAGGAAATGAAAGGACGGAAGGAGCGACTGGTGTTTTTTACCTCCAGAACATGTTCTCTATTGTTTTATCCCCATTAACCTTCTCTCTCACTTTATACAGAGGAAATCCCTTCTGTCACCCTTGGCAATAGGCCATCTGTCACCCTGGCACTAGGCCTATCTGTCACCCCTGGCCATAGGCCTATCTGTCACCCTGGCAATAGGCCTATCTGTCACCCTTGACAATAGGTCTATCTGTCACCCTCGGCAATTATAGGCCTTCTGTCACCCTGGCAATAGGCCTACCTGTGACCCTTGGCAACAGGCCTATCTGTCACCCTTGGTAATAGGCCCATCTGCCATCCTTGGCAAAAGGCCTATCTGTCACCCTCGGCAATAGGCCCGTCTGTTGTCCTCGCAATAGGCCTATCTGCTTGGCAATAGGCCCATCTGTCACCATCGACAACCTTCGGATTTTTTGCTCAAATGTTGCTGTTTAGTGATGCAATAGATGTCACTGTTAGATTCTCAGGCCAACTGATCGCTGTAATAAGAACATCAAAATGCCTATGAGGGGCCTGCTTTGTGCGGCCCCTTTAAAGGGGCTGTCCCACCATTCTGTTTCTACGCAATTTCGAAATGTCAGCTGGGAATGTCACGTTTGGCTGCCGGCAGGATCGCCAGATTCTGACCTTCAAGAAACACATAAATGCCGCGTTTTACTTCCATCAAAACCAGACAACCGACAACGCCGACAGCCTCAGTCGTGGAACGGGAGATATGCCAAAGGGTATCACTTAAGAACAAATGGACGACTTCGTTTGCTTCAACAAAAGAAGAGGTTCGACGCAATATTTCGCCACAAACGAAACAATGGTCATATTGTGTAGTCATATTGTCTGTTTCTATTTGTCTGTTTTTGCCGTTCCTAGGAGACATTGTTGTGACGCATCATAACCACAATATGGTAAAGCCGACTGCGTTAACATATTGCATATTACATATGTATCGTTTTAACAATGCATCCTCCACGTTCCATATCCTTTTGTGAGACAAATCGCTCCATGTTGCTCGAGGAGGCAAAAAAATTGTTGAAGGGACTGCACCCACCTAGCTCATAGCTTTGACTTGTTTTTTCCTTCAGCTTGACCTCAGTAACCTTTGAAAGGATGTCAAAGACCTAGCTCAAACCATTAGCAAGATATAGCCCAAAGAAATTTCCCAGAAAAACACCCCTTGTGGCCAAAAAGGGAATCATCTGTGCTCAAAATTGAACTTGGCCTTGATCTTTGATAATAAGCAAGAAGTCAATCTCCAGAATTCACGAATTTTCGACCCCAACCGGGGTCTTTTTCAAGTGGAACTTCACAATCTGAAACTCTAGAAAAGACTGACAAAAAACACCCCTTGTGGCCTTGATCTTTGACATGCCCATACCGGTGATAAAACTGATCTGTCCAACATGGAAGATGACAGGCCACTGAGATGGTAAAAGTTGACTGACTGACAGACAGACGGACGAACACGTCCAATACAAGGCAGATCCTGCGAAGCCATCTAAACGCAGCATAAGCCAGTACCAGAGACAGAACTGCTTTGTGCAAAATGGAAGACAGTACTAGTTACTAATTATTACTGGGA
>NMRB01001352.1:32026-64470 GCA_002633025.1 Notospermus geniculatus
CCTGGATCCGCCCCAAGGCTTGGTGTGGTGCTTACTTCAGGTGGGTTAGACCGTGCCACGTAACTGGGGTACTGTACAACAGAGTTTGTATTAGGGGGCAAATTGGGAAAGGGCAATTTGGGATTCAACCAGTGCCAGCATCAGCAACAAATGTCAATGTCACCCCACTTCCCCTGCTGCCCCATCACATAAGAACAGACTTGAAACTTTCTGATATGGCGTTGATTGTGAAATAGTGGCAATGTCTTTCCTTCAAAGGTGAAATATACCCTCAGCAAATTGATGTCTCGATTCAATTATCAAAACAATTTGCCTGCAAACAAGACACATAATTTTGTCCTACTCCATCCTATATGACAATATACACATGAAGGATGAGTCTAGACTCTGTTCCACGTGAAGATGCTGGCAGTGTGGTACAGGGGTATTATAGTCTGTTCCACGTCAGGATGCTCACAGAATAGAAGCTTTGCAATGACGTCATCCTGGCGGCCATTCTGGAGGACACAGGGCGCAGACCGTGACGTGACTTGCATGATGTTCGCCACGCCATTGTTTGACGTAATGTCATTGGAGCATGCAAGGCTGATTTCGCTGTGCCTCTGCAGAGTGTCCTCCAGCATGATGGCTTGTGACGTCATTTGCAAAGCCTCTATACATTAGTAGAGGGGCAGTCTGTTCCACGCAAAGTGCCTGATAGCCTAGTGGTTATCATGTCCGCTTAGCAAGTGGCAGGTCCCGAGTTTGAATGCTGGCCATCATATGGGATGCATCCCAGGCACTTCAGTCTCGTGGGAGAGTAAGCCATGGCATGGTGCCTTGTACCTTGTGCATTTGCAAGGGCAAGTAAAAGACCACATCCAAGTGAGGAACATGAGTAGCTTGAGATGGCCTCCCAGTACTTACCAGGGCCAAGAATGCTACAGCTTCGGCCATGATGGAAAAATCTGAATAATGCAACACCACGCAGTTGCTGACAGGATTACCGCAAATTTTCTTACGGACATTCCAGTTTCCTCCTGCTGTACATACACTTGCCCAATATTGTCTACAGAGCTACTTATACCATATTTGGCACTCAACTCTACTAAGTATCTAAATAACCAATCTTCAGACCGGAAAAACAAGACAAATGAATTCGAATTGTCATATTGTGCCAATTTTTTCGTAATTCCGGAACTTGCCTGGCTTCCTCGAACCTCGAACTCCGCCTACAACCTTTTATCGGCGACAACCGCCGAAGCTTTTAAGATCTGAATAATAGATAAGGTGATGAAAAAGAATTTTAAATGCTGTGGATTTCTATTCGTACCATGTTGGCTGACAAAAATTAAGATTAACATGTACCTATTTTACCGCATACGTGCACAAAAAGCAGTGTAATCAATAAATCAACTTCAGCAACGTAATCGGTGTTCTGATTGCCTGAAAGGTGGCGCTGGGCAAAATAAAGGGAAAATTCATGAGCATATGTCATGTGCCGTGAAGACGCTGAACAGTGTCCGAGAATACAGCATACATGTATATACCAAAGAATGGTGTCACCCAAAGCTCTGAAATGTTTTTAAAATGGATGAGATGCACCACATTGTGGTGCTACCGTGTAGGCCTAGTTACTGTGCTACCCTGTAGGTCTAGTTATGGTGCTACCATATAGGCCTAGTATTGGTGCTACCTTGTTATGGTGCTACTATCTCGGCCTAGTTATGGTGCTACCATTTGGGCCTAGTTAGAGTGCTACCGTGTGAGCCTAGTTATGGTGCTACCATGAAGCCTAGTTAGTGGTGCTACATGTACCTTGTAAGTCTACTTATGTTGCTACCATGTAGGCCTAGTTACAGTGCTGCCATGTGGGCCTAGTTATTGTTCTACCGTGTAAGCATGGTGCTACCGAGCAGCCGTGTGCCAGCGTTTACAGCTACGGTGTCAGCCTTGTGTACTGCATATGAGTGCGGTTGGCAGGGTAAGAGTTAAGCATATCCATCCCACGATACAGTGTATGCGGTGATGTCAGGTTGGTCACATGGTCCAGTACGAACCAATCAACACCCACCGCTGCTAATTGGCAATCAGTGTCAAAACAACTCATCAATTAATTAGCAAATTAGTGATGATAATGAAGCCAGACAAGGTGGGCCTAACTCAAGCTATTTGTGATCCACTTTATTAGTATATGATAAATATAACCAATCAACATGATAGGTTGATGATATTAAGAGATTGATTGGGCAGTTTGTCTGTCAACATTGTGGCAGCCACCTTAGCAGACGATCGGTCTTTCATAGCAGTTCGGACTGAATGCATGCAGCCAATTCGGGACCTTACATGTATGTTGATGTCCTCAACAGGGAGAAGATACAGATGTACAACTAAGTTTTAAATGGTCTCAAAGCCATCCATTTAAAAGTTAGCTGTGCATCAGTTCCAAGCCCCTCTACAATGCTCTGATTTTGGTCCAATGAAAGCCAGTACCCAAAATTCAAACGGCTGTATCTTCTAAACGCACCATTTGCGGAACTTAAGAATTGGGTTTTTGTGGTCAGAGGGGTAGAACCTAACACCCAAACGCCCAAACGTTTTTGTACTTAAGATGTGATTTAAATCTCTGGTAGCTCCCACATTATAAACAGAAATAATCACCAAAATGGTGCAAATATTTTGTTGATATTTTTCCGCTCGGAAGTAGAACTCATCGTCAACAGCAGAACTTTCATTTCCACGTTGCCATGGGTGAGTTTTCAGCGAGCGCGACTTACTCGCTTGACTCGCGGGCATTCGCTGACGAGACTTAACATTCAGGATGCATTCTGGGAATCCATTACCTGATCGAGAACAAAGGGAGAGCTTGGGGTGTGCGAGATTATCCCTGTCTCAGCCGCTGCTGTTGTTGGTAGCTCCATCATGTTCCTGCACTCCAATGCTAAAAGGTTTAACGTCACCGCAAGTCCCAAAGTGGTAGTGGTCGGGTCTATTCATGTTGACCTCTGTTATAAGTACATGTCTCACTAAAGGCCAGCATCTTTAGACCTTTCCAAAAAGATGGCTGTCTCATAGTTCTCACTATATGACGTCAGAGACTTGAGTTCCTCAAGTCTCACTATATGACGTCAGAGACTTGAGTTCCTCAAGGCTGTTGTTCCTCAAGGCTGTTGTTCTCAACAGGAGAACAATAGCCTTGAGGAACTCCTTTACGTTAAGGAGCATTCCAAAATAGGTCCAAGTCCAAACAGTGCCCAAAATGGAGAGGTGCCATTTGTTTTAGTTATTCTGACCTCTGCAATGAGGACACCTCTCAACTGAGGACAGATCTGTCAGCCTAAACAGTGTCCTTAGAGAGGTACCTCCGTACCACAACTCTGTCTATCACTTGTTGCGCCGACGTGTTTATTTCCCCGTTCCATTGATCCTCCGTTCTCGTCCGTCTGTCTCATCAGCGTCGCTTAATACGCCGTCAACTTAGACGTGCGGCGGGCAATTTAGGCGGTATTAAGGCGAATGGTTTGTAAGGTTAATTGCTAGTTGGATGAACGTTATTGTAGATTGGTAACTGTGTTATTAGATGGGCTGGCGGCGGGTGATAGACATGAATTTAACGCTTGAGACTTCTCTGTAGAACTTTCTTAGCCAAACAGGGACGAACAAGAGGCCCAAGGGCCTTGTGCTCAGCTGATCCACACATTCACCAATCTGCGAGAGTTAGCAAATACATGAATTCAATTGGTCGAATTCATCTGGTCAACAACATGACCACTATAACCAATTTTCTTCGACACCCAACGGTAACACCTGCAGTGCCATCTGATGGATGTAAGATGAACTAGAAATGGTCTGAGCTTTGTAGCCGACGGTTACAGCTAGATGTAGATGGCGGACAAGCTGCACACAATATCCCAGGAGGTTTTTTCTTCATAAAATCACATAGGATCTGGGAACTGCCCATGATTGCAGGGCAAAAATGGCCGAGGGCAGAAGGAGTCAATCCTATCAGTTGTTTCAAACTCAAGGGGAAGATGCATCTTCTATCCAGAAACTGAGGTCACAAAATCAATCACCTGGAGAGGGTCCTAAATTGGAACAGCTCTTGAAAGACAATCACAAAGATTCATCCATTTGTAATGACTGCCCATTAGGGCAGTTCAAATCGCGATGCCCATGGCTGGAAAATTTTAATTTGGTTTCGGCGGCGATGTCGCACCCCGCGGCAGCAACTTGTCAGGATGATAACCACCGCTTAGCCGGCGAAAATGAACCGATCGCGGTATAATTGATTTCATTCAGTCTTGAGCAAGGAAGTTAAATTGGAAGTAATTACTTTAGGGTCAAGTGAAGACGAGGTAAGTCACGATGATTGTTTGAGGTGAGTTTGGTTGCTCGTGATCAGGAAATGAGAGGAATCAGCGGGATATGTAGCTCTAGGTTCAACGAAGGAATTGGGTAATTTGATGACTTGTCTTCAAAAGGGTAACTCATTTGCCCCTTTACGTTACGGAAATTTCACCCTACTCGGTCTGGACTGAGCACATATTGGTACAGTTTTGCCAAATGTAAACAAGTTGAGCCAGCTTGTCCCGGTACCAAATGGCAGTGTGAATGGCCTGTCCCGCATGTATTTCAAAGTGGGGTTCAACTGGACTGGTGGACAAAATTGACGTAAACGAGAAAGATCTGCGCACTTCCACCGAAATCGCAAACACAACTTCATTCTGCGGCTGAATGACGTGACGCAGAGAACCCCACGACAGTGACATTGACGAGGTTGCATCAGAGTCGGCCATTGCTACATCATAGATTACGTCACGTCAGCTGGTTTCAGGTCGAGGTTGTGTTTGCGATTTTGGTAGAAGTGCGCAGATCTGGGAATTTGGATTTGTCTACAGACCGACCATTTCAGAATTATTGTCCATGACGTTTTTGCGTTTGAGCGAAAACTTGCGGACATATTTCAAAAGCGTGCCCATACTTTTGGTACAACATCAGGTGAATAGCAAACATTTTTGAAATTCGTCTGGTAGTTTTTGTTCCAGAGCCCGAAATGTCGCGGACAATTTCTTTTAAATGGACGACAGGACTTCACCATCTGACATCTTTTTGTAGCCTCCCATTTGCAATTACAGCGTTGATAAATTTGGACCCACCCTGTCTGACAGCCAGACGGTGGCTAGGCAGTTCATTTAACAAGATGAAGGAAAGGCCACAGGTGCTAAAAGGTGAAACTGACACCTTCTTTCATCTTCAGAAGGTGGGTGCCGTCTTCCACCCTCCAAAAGTACCCTTTGGAAATGATACCACACCCCAGTTTAATGACTATCAACCCCATACGAACTAATGTCAATTTCAGAAACCGAAGCAGCACTGATGACGGTACCCCACCAGCAAAATAGACGGTAGCGGTATTTTGTTCCAGCCGTCTGCTAACCGGCAAATGCAGACATCGACAGACTATCGCAACAATGGCCACAATCTAGCGATACCTACAAAATGATGTCTGTTGTCGCACCATCAGGGCTCCGAACGTCTGTACATGTAATATACGTTATCAGACCAAGATTAGGCCAACTGTAGGGTATCTAAATCATTAGGTTCAGACATGTCAGAGTTGTTGTTGACCTGACTCTAGGTGTCGAACTCACAAAATACATCACATTTGTAAGATCCTCCCACCCTTGATTATGGAGGCGTCACCATACGAATCAACGCGATCAGTATTTAGGGTACGGGAGAAGATAAGGATGGATGGCTACTAGCGGTACCAACAGGGAGAATTCATAAAACATAGGAGCCGATAACAGGACCATCGAAGGTTAGACAGGTCTGGTCAGAGCCAATGTTGGTGGAATTGGGAGAACAGATTCAGAAACTATCATTAAAGTAGGCCTAGGCCTGTTTATTTGGCATTGCTGGAAATGCAGAGCCGCAGGTCTAGTGGCTCAGGTGTGCGGCTGGCGGTCATGAGGTCCCACTGTTGGCGTGATACTCTCGGCAGGTCTCTTTGCCCTAAACTTCAACTCTTACTTCACAAGTGAAGTCCGTAAACAAACTTGTTTAGATGGCGTCAACTGGTGATGATTCGGATGCTGAACACATGGAGGGCAGGGTGCCATCTAGGGGTACCTATACACCAAATACTACAAGCTTAGGATTTGAAACTGTGGCATAAAGAGAGTTGGAATAGTGTTTTTTACTTCGACCCCAGGTGGCAGGATCTGCATGCACAGGATAGCCTTGGAGAGCATCCGTTTTAACTGCAACGAGTTGGTCAGCGCCAGTCCAACATTTCTCCGGTTTCGCCTCAAATTACTTTTCACAAATTGGACACTAATTGGCCACCTAGTGTTAACCACATTAACCAGTTTATCTTAACCATTAGCCTGGTAAGCGGAAACTTGGCATGTTTATCCTAACCGTAGCCAAGCTATGCTTGCTAACTTACAAATGTCTAACATTTGTAGAACCTGCTGCTAATGCAGACTTATAGGCACAGTTAAACAGACCATTGGTCAATCCCTAAACCAACACGAAGAGAAAGTCTACTTAACCGCTTCAGCACAAGTGCCATCCTGCTACAAAACGCCTTCTGGATTCAATGGCTGGACTTGCAATCAAAATTGTAGATTCAATGGCCAAACTGACAATCAGCAATGTTGATAGGGCATTCTTGATTCAATGGCTGAACTGGTAATCAGCATTCTTGATTCAATGGTTGAACTGGTAATCAGCATTCTTGATTCAATGGCTGATAATCAGCATTCTTGATTCAATGGCTGATAATCAGCATTCTTGATTCAATGGCAGAACTGGTAATCAGCATTCTTGATTCAATGGCTGAACTGATAATCAGCATTCTTGATTCAATGGTTGAACTGGTAATCAGCATTCTTGATTCAATGGCTGATAATCAGCATTCTNTCAATGGCTGAACTGATAATCAGCCTTCTTGATTCAATGGCTGAACCCCGGCAATCGGCATTCTTGATTCAATAGCTGAACTGGTAATCGGCATTCTTGATTCAATGGCTGAACTGGTAATCAGCATTCTGGATTCAATGACTGAACTGGTAATCGGCATTCTTGATTCAATGGCTGAACTGGTAATCGGCATTCTTGATTCAATGGCTGAACTAGTAATCAGCATTCTTGATTCAATGGCTGAACTGGTAATCAGCATTCTAGATTCAATGGCTGAACTGGTAATCAGCATTCTAGATTCAATGGCTGTACTAGCAATCAGCAATGTTGGCAGGGCTGTCCAGGCTCCATCACCTTAAGGTATGAGCCATTACCCACCCCCACAGGCACAAACTGAGTCAAAATCTCCACCCAACTGAGGTGTTCAGAAATAATGAAGCTAATAAAGCTATACAGATATCTGATCCTTACCTACATCAGCATTCTCAATAACATTACTCACATGGAACTGAACTGACCCTGAACAAGCTGTGAAGTTGATGGATTTCTCGCCATCTTGGTGAGCAATATGATCCCTTTCATTCGAAAACTTGGTGGTAGGCCTTTGTTTATTTTTTTGTTTAGGAGATTCTGCCATTACAACATCCATGTATTTCCGTCATGGTTGGCTTCAGCTGTGAGATGGAGTAAAACCGGAAGGAAACTGTATCTCACACTCATATATCTGAAGTATTTCATAGTAAGATGTGTCATAAATATGTAGGCCTAATTTACTTCATAGACACGGAGAATACAGAGAGCTGAGCGTAGGCCTACAGTTCAGCACTTAGCTCAACACAAAATACATGTACAGATCATTCTCGAATTCGCAGATCTGCACACTTCCGCTGAAATCTCAACCAGAACCTCGATCTGAAACCGGCTGACGTGACGCCACCCACGATTCAGCAATGGTCAACTCTGATGCAACGTCTTCGACAGTTCGACGTCACTGTCGTGGGGGTTGTCTGCGTTACGTCATTCAGTTTCAGACTGAGGTTGTGGTTGAGATTTCGGCAGAAATGTCGTTTACGTCAATATGAGAACGGTCTATTGGGTGAACCGATGTACGGTAGGAGGAAACAGGAATGCCCAGAAAACACTTCGTTGTCAAAGAGAGTTGTCCCAGTCTGTTACATGAAGAATGGATCTGTATCTTTCCAGCCAGGAAGTGGATGCCAAGGAAGAAAATTCGTTCCTTGTAATCGAAACTTTCAAGTGATTGATGAAAACCGACTGGGCAGGCCTTGACCTGACTCTGATATTTCTGTGAAAGCTGTGAAAGTACTCAACCATGGCAATGTTGATAGAATCATGTCAGATACCGCTACCCCAAATACATCATCCTTTCATCACACTCTGCCATAGTAACAGTTGTTCTGAATCTATCAGCATCCATGGAGGGCACTCAAGTTCATGCAAAGAAATAAATGATGAAGGTGGATTATTCAGAAGATTCGAAGAATTTGACCATGCATGGCGTGGCATTACCGCAGATGATTTTCTGGGCCTGTATAGTATTTTGAATGAAAGAGCAACACAAAGCATGGCCTATGTCCCCACCTTTAGTTGTCCAGAAATGAAAATCAAGATGGTGGCTGTGGCAGCCATTTTGGATGAATGGTGGCACTCCCTATCAAAATGAACCTTCCACTACTTAGGGGCAAGAAACAACCAGAAGGGGTTTTCCATATGTCCATTTTTCCCTTCAATCATCAGGAAAGCACAAGTACACAGACAGACCGACGAAACATGGGCCCAGTTTCACAAAGAATCTTAAGTCATCATGTGACCAGGTTTCAGCAAATCAGATGGCTTCATTTCAGACTTAAGTTTTTTCTTAGACTTAAGATTCTTTGTGCAACTGGGCCCTGGGGTGGTAACATGCCCACACTGAATTTTAGGGGGGGGGGGCATAAATAGATTGAGAATTTGAGAGTGCGCAGATCAAGATATAGTTTACATTTCTGTATCAGATTATCAGTTTACCTTACTTTGACTCTGGCATGGGTTGAATATATTGGCAAAACTCACCTGGAATTATAAAGAAAGGGAGAAATCATTAGGACAAAGTTGAAAAGCAGAAAGAGTTAATTGAAATTTAAATCAAGCTCATTCGGAGGACGGCAGTCAATTCAGCCGCTCCGCAGGTTACATTTCAACGTCGCGTTTGAACAAATGATTAAACTAGTTACGACTAGAAAACCCTAATGATGACAGGGGACTGTAATTTCCTCAGGGGGATGTCATTGTTGAGGGTCAAAAGGGCAGAAAAAGGGAGGAGGAAAGAGTTTGTAATAGAAAATATGACTTGAAATTACAGTATCTGATGAGTCAGAAAAGTTCTCTTGGAGAAAATGATAGGTGATTTTGAACGACTCAGTGAACAATCCAAAGAATCTGCATTTTGTGCAATCCAGGGAAACTGCATTTTGAGCGATCCAGGGAATCTGCATTTTGAACAATCCAGGGAATCTGAATTTTGAGCAATATAATCCAGGGAATCTGAATTTTGAGCAATCTAGGGCGTCTGCATTTTGAACAATCTAGGGAATCTGCATTTTGAACAATCTAGGGAATCTGCATTTTGAGCGATCCAGGAATGTGCATTTTGAGCGAACCAGGGAATCTGCATTTTGAACAATCCAGGGAGTCTGCATTTTGAGCGATCCAGGAATCCGCATTTTGAGCGATCCAGGGAATCTGGATATTGGACAATCCAAGGAATCTCCATTTTGAGCAATCCAGGGAATCTGGATATTGAGCAATCTAAGGAATCTGCATTTTGAGCCATCCAGGAATTCAGCCATTTAAAAAATCCAAATACATTTGAGTGACAATTCCTATCTCTTTGTCAACCTGCTCAATATCTTGAAGTACGACAGCACATTATGTGAAACTCTTTAACAGGGGGTTAAGGTGTTAAGTCAACTTCGACAAGACAAATAGATTTTCCTCCTAAATAATGAACGGAGGCATCTTCTATGAAGAACAACTTCGAATACGTCTTTTAAATTTTGATACAAATGGCACCCGTAGGACACATAATGTCAAATTAGAATTGCGATTCTGCGCTCGTGGCGTGAATCGAATATTTGAAGCCATTTTGTTCACTTTCTCATTTTTTTCATGAGAACATCTTTAGACAAGCTTCTTGGTGATGATAGCAAGATTGGCGGTGGAGAAGCAGCAATAGCCTAGTGGTTATCATGTCCGCTGAGCAAGTGGCAGGTCCCGGGTTTGAATCCAACCTGGGCCAAAAGGGATTAATCACGCTGGCTCCATTCCACCTAGTGCATTGGACAGTAAACCATGATGCCTTGTACTTATGCCTTTTGCAAGGCACTGCTGCAAGTCTGCTTCTGTATCTTATGCCTTTGCCACAGAATGAGTAAGATCTTTGAACATATGATCAAATTTGATTTCTGCAGGCTTTTCCGTTTGACGGGTGCAAAAATGCATGCGCCTCGCAAACAATGGAAATTCTATTGTTTGCGAGGCGCATGCATTTTTGCGCCTGTCAAACGGAAAGGCCTGATTTCTGTAAAGAGAAACTTTTTCTTTGCAAGGCACTGCTGCAAGTCTGCTCCGTATCTTGTGCCTTTGCCACAGAATGAGTAAGCTGTCAAAATGTTTAGAAGCTTAGGAAGTTATAACTTTTACAAACTGACACAAGGACAGTATCAAAACCCAGTACCTAATCCCAGCATCCTAATCCCATATGTAAAACCACTATCTAAATCCATCAGATATTTCACAGATAATCAATAGGAGAGGATGAGTTATAATGACATTTAATACCTGACTCAAACTGTCAGAAAATATATTGGCATTTTTTTCAATGTCTGTAGAAGAAATATTAAAAGGTCAACTAAGATAAAAAGATAATGGGTTTAACTACATGTACATTATGTACTTTTAGTCAATATCTTTTTTAGCATTTTATCAATACTATTAAAACAACAAAATGTATATTAATGTTATTAATGAGCTTAACCATTGATTTCTGTGTTACCAATTTGTATTAAGCCTCTTTGAAGATATGAACTCTACCAAAATGCAGTTGTTTGGCAGAAGCAAGAGGCAGACTTGCAGCATGAAGCAGACTTGCAGCAGCAAGAGGCAGACTTGCAGCATGAAGCATACTTTCAGTAGCAAGAAGCAGACTTGCAGCATGAAGAAGCAGACTTGCAGCATGAAGAAGCAGACTTGCAGCAGCAAGAGGCAGACTTGCAGCATGAAGAAGCAGACTTGCATCAATGAGAAGCAGACTTGCAGCATGAAGAAGCAGACTACCAGCAGCAGGAGCAGACTTGCAGCAGCAAGAGGCAGACTTGCAGCATGAAGCAGACTTGTAGCAGTATGAAGCAGACTTGCAACAGTTAGAAGCAGACAGCAGGAGGAAACAGATTTACAGCAGTAAGAAGCAGAGTTGTAGCAGTAACAAGCAGACTTCAGCAATGACAAGCAGACCTGCAGCAGTAAGAAGGAGATTTTGCAGCAGTAAGGCAGACTTCAGCAATGAGAAGCAGACTTGATGCAGTAAGACGCAGATTTGCAGCAGCAGGAAGCAGATTTGCAGTAGTAAGAAGCAGATGTGTGGCAGTCACCAGCAGCAGCAATGAATACAGTAGTAATGCACCATATACTTCATTATATAGTCCTTGCCCACGTTATCCATTCACAGCAGTTCGAAGTATTTCTGTCTAAAGTTCCATCATATGATAGATGAGTAGTTGGTAACCATGTGTCTGTTTACCTTTGGCAACAATCAATCGATAGCAGACGCATTGATTAATTATAAACAGATGCATATATCAATCAATGATGCCTAGTCAAGGGTTCAAAATGTCATAAGGTCACGAAGGGGGAACAAATGAAATCGACATTGAAGGAAAAATGTTTCAAAATCATTAAATGTGATTATTTCTAACATCTGTAGAGTTGGTTATGGAAATATTCGTGCATGTTGCCATCCTCCACAGCAGGGCTTCAGTCTTTCTTCTCTTCATAAAGTCGCACACATACATGTGAGTGGATGAAGATGAGCGAGGTAAAAACCCTGTGGTCGGAGAATGATTTTGCCACTCAGGGTGCTGGTTTCGAATTTCCGGCAGGGCTATCCTTTGTGACCAAGCATTTTTGGTGTCTTGACCAATGTTGTGCAACCAGGGCTGACATTACAAAACGCGTTCGGGTAAATCAATGTACAGCAGGAGAAAACCAGAGCACCCGTCTCTCTAACATGTGTGGCAGTCTAGGAAAACCCGCTGGATGTCGCTGAATGATCAACAAGGGCTGTCAGCTTGCCTGTGCATTGATCTACTAGGCCTAGCTACTGTTTACCTGTTACGTAGTACATATAGAATAGGAAATAGAAATCGGGTTTCTAAGGTGAAAGACATTGCTTCCTACCAGAATCAAACCCACGGACCCTCGCATGAGGCATCAGTCGCCAGCACTAAGGGACAGCACGCCTTAACCACTAGGCCAAATCCCCATCTTCGTTACGTAGTACATGTCAGCTATTGAAATGTGCAGTTTCACCAAGGCCATTAACACTTTCCTCAAACGCGCCATCCGACGGGTTTTCCCAGACCGCCTCACAAATGCATACGCATCTCACTGGTCGTTAAATCTGTGCGGCCATCTTGAACATTGTGGTTTCCTCAACCAGTGTGCTCACCTGGCGGTCAAATGAGTCGAAAGAGAAATTCATTCACGACCTTGTCGTTCGATTCACAAAATGTCAACTTTGTTATGATATAAACAATTCAGTCATTTTTTGTTCCATTGTCAAATGAAACGTGTAATTTTCCAAAACAGACAACTGTTGATGCACTTCGATTTAACAAGGCCATTTAACGGAGGTACCTCTTTGATATTCATTACAATAAATTGGAAAATTATCCGCACAGAAATATTTTGTGACATAAAGGATGAATTCTTGTTTTGACGATGTGTACCTTGAACTATGAACTAAAATAAAGATGAAGTTGAATGAACTTTTGAAATGAATGATAAGCATGATTCACGCTGTCAAAGGTGCTGTTTACATGAGGTAGATTCCCCTAATTTATGATCGGCGGAAAGACCATAAGGCCAAAAAAATAAAGTATTTGTTTCTTGTCCGCGCCCGCGTCATTCCCAGACCCTCCGCATCGAAATTTTTTTTTCTCACCAATTTCAAATTTTCCCACTTTGCTTACGCAGCACCTTCTATAAAATGCACAGAAATGTTGCATCACTTGAAATCATCTTTATTTTTCATGAAATCTGTGCTCTAAACATGTAGAGAGATAGTTTGCTGGTGGTATTTCCCCCCATCCATTAAGAAAACGGGAAAAAAATTATTTGAAAATTAAAAAAAAATTCGCATGCCTGCATCAATTTTCGCTGAGTTGCTGGACAAGAAACAGACAATTTTTTGGGGGGCCTAAGACCTGTTGGTATCCCTTTTAAAGTGGAGTACCCTGTTACAATTTTTTAAAGAAAATCCTCCCTCTCCCTTGAGTCATATCAACCACCTCCAAATTCAATATTATGACTATAAATGTCTTTATCTTTGTTATGCCTAGAGCTGCCTATTTTTTGCACTTTCCATCTGTACCTTTCATCACCCTGAACCGCCATGAAATGCCACTGCATTAAGCTGAATACAGAACAGTGTAATAAATTAAGGTGGTCTATGGGGGTCTCGGCGTCTGGAGACATGGCAGATTGTGGCGGTCCAGCAGTAGGCCTAATTGGTGATTTTGATTTCTACATTAGAGGTGATGGGGATTTTTATCAAAAAGTGGGTGTGGTCTTCTAGGCGGCTCACGGCAGGGCGGTTTAGGGTGGCATGGGCTCTATTGGGTTAAACACCTTCCCATTTTTTGGGAACAAAAATAACTTTTTGGACATTTTTTCAAAAAAACTTTTTTTTACATTTTTTTACAATTTTACAGGAAAAGGGATAGACCCACCCTGTTGAAATCAAATCCTGTGAAGAATACTGGCACTGCACGAAAAGACTTTTGAAAACGGTCTGTAGCTTATATGCGGTGATTCAGTGGTTTCTCCAGTCAATTTACCAAAGCCAATTCAGCAAATACATTGATCAAGAATATCCCAATCAACCTTGGCGATTAGTCTCCGCCGACGCATGCATAAAATATCAATCCCGGGTTTAGTACAGGTGAAATGTAATCACCCATTGTGTTTCCCCGACCACAAGCCTTGTCGATTCCCCCTTGAATGTAACGGCTGCCTTGATTTCCTGATTGCCAAGTTAATTCCATCTCGGTTGAGTAAAGATGCGAATATTTTCTAAGACTAAATGCGGCCGCTGGCGGGCATTTTGGCTGCCGTAAATCACCAGCTAATGAGAGATAGATTCTATTTGACATCATGATTGACTTTGATTGGTCGCAAAATATCAATAGAATTATTAACCCTTTCACTGCCGAGGTCAATTTTGTCAAAAATTGCCAAAATGTGACACCTGCTTGGCAAAAGTACCGGATACGCACAAATATTTGCGGGATAATATTTCACGAATTGAACATTTTTTTCTGTTTCGTGTGGATTAATGTTCGCGTTAAGGGCAGGGAAGTGCATTACACAGCGATTTTTCGAGAGAATTTTTACACGCAAAAATATTTGCGTATACGGTAGGTGCTTGTCACAAGTGATCATCCCTGGTCATCAGTTTACTCAACTATTATCACTGCTGTCCACTACAGTTGTCAACCTGCAGAGATGTACATTGAAGATGTGTGAAGATCAGAGGGAGCGTAGCCAATGGAAGTAATGGCTTTATCATGTACTACCAAGTGCACTGTAGTGCAGAGTACAGCTGTTAATACAATCAACCATGCCCCCACTGATTTTTAGTGGAGATGCTGCCTTTACCTTGGAGTCATTAGAAGCAGGGTCCCTCAGAGCATATCATTCTAAGACGATTCCGCCGCGGGGTCTGTTTGCATTCGACGGGCATACCCACAATCCATCAACAAACATGGCAGCAGGTTAGTTTCCCTCGACAAATACGCGCCGAGTCATCTGTTTAAACAACGTGAATGGAAAATGAATCTTTGTTCGTCTGTTCTCAAATAATTGCTTTTCTTGCCGTCTGCCGTCTTCGTAAAACAAAAGAGGACAACGGAGCCGAGATAGATTTGTTTTGAAGTGTTGTGTCGGGACTTCTGTCCTTCAGGGTGCTCGAACAGGATCCGAGAGGCACTCACGAGGTAGGAGTTCAGATCCTAATTACGTATAGAGGCTTTGCAATGGCGTCACCCTAGCGGCCATTCTAGAGGACACAGGGCGCAAAGGTGTGAGCCGACCGTGACGTGACTTGCGTGAAGTGCACTATGCCCTTGTTTAGCGTAACGTCATTGAGGCATGCACGGCTCATTTCGCTGCGCCTCTGCAGCATGTGTCCTCCAGGATGGCGGCTTCTGACGTCATCTGCAAAGCCTCTACTGCAGTGCAACACAGGAGGGGGACTGCGGTGGTGCGATGGTGTTGGTGTCGGACTTGGTACCAAGAGGTTGCAGGTTCGATACCCAGCAGACTTGTAAATCTGTACTCCCCTTCCAACAGGCAGTAGTCTACTGCCAGTACTGCCTGTTGGGGCTGTCAACTGGTCTGAAAGGATCGAGGGATGTGCTGAATGAGTTGCTCCTTGAGTTCCCCAAAAAGGTCTCTGGAGACACTGGGGTATCAGGGGCGGATCCACGATTTCGGAAAAGAGGGGTCTCCCTGTGCTAGAAACATTGAAATCTACGGGGCATTTCAATGATTTGCTCCAAATTTAAGAATTTCACGGTCGATTTTAAAGATTTGTTGGCCGAAAGGGGGCGCACCCCCTGGATCCACACTTGGGTATGAAGCGAAACGCCTTTGACAATGCGCTCCAGGAAAATGGCCTCACATTACAACCATTGTCATCATCAGCACCAAGGATACAGTGCACTCTGTCAGCTGGCGCCACCTATTGTACACCCCTTAATTTACTCACAGACGATTGGTTATATTAATTGTTCGTTAGTTGATTCCTTCCTTTATTGACTTAGGAAATGTGCTCACGATGGCATGAGTCACAATGGTTGTGGTTCCTCGTGGCTTCAGGCAGGTTGGTGGTAATCTGAAAATCGTGTTGTGGTTGAAGGAACAAATGTTCTGGACGGTGATTGCCGTGATTGAAGCAAAAGGAAAACAACCAAGGTGTAAATGCAGCAGTGGATCCAAGATTTTGGAGGGGGGAGGGGCTTCAAGGATGGTGCCACAGGCAGGCGACCTCCAAAATTTTGAAGTCTACATCTACATTTCTGGGCAATCCTGAGGAAAAATTGTTGGTTGTTGAGAACAGGATGGTCCCTGACTGTTGTCCTAACCTTCTTTCACTGTAATGTTTAAGATTTTTCCATCAGGGCCGAAGCCAAAGCATTATTGGCCTTTATTTGGAAGAGGCTATCTCAAGTTACTTATGTTCCTCACTTGGATGGGGTCTTTTACTTGCCCTTGGAAAGGTACAAGATAAAGCACCACCGACGTCTTACTGTCCCAGTGACTAAGCAGACGTGATAATTACCAGGGGCGGACGCCATGATTTCGGAAAAGAGGGGGCACATTGTGCTAGAAACATTGAAATCTGTGGTGAATTTCAATATTTGCTCCAAATTCCAGAATTTCAAGGTCACTTTTACAGATTTGTTGTCCGTAAACGGGGCGTGCACCGGGTGTGACCCCCCCTTGGATCCGCGCCTGATCACTAGGCTAACACGACTCCCCTTTCACTGTGCTTTATCCATGGAGATGGGAGAAAAAAACATTCGATTTATGGATTCACGAGTCCTGCGAATATTTTGTGAAAAACGCCCTGATATCAATATGGCGTGCAAAATGACCAACAGCGCTGCATCACGTGAACATCAACAGATCTGCAGCATTTGATCACAGCATCCAAAACCCCCTCATCACAGATATAGCCATTTACTCATTGATACGCTCCATCAAATCATCTCGTGGGCCGTTAAGTGTTACGCATCAACAATCGAACCGCCTTAATGATTAGTTAACGAGCTCGTTAAAGACGCAACGTAAGTGTATAGCTTTCCATTGTCGTGTCTTAGCCAATGACAACTGACGTGCCGAGCTGAAGAATGCGTGATGATATTTCCGATGGTTTGTAACATTACTTTTTTACCGGGAGCGTTTTCTTATGTAAAGAAGTTTCATGATGTGGGTGGTTATGGGAATTTATGACGCGCATTACGTGAAGAGGAAATTGTCGCAATTATGCGATGTTGCAGAAACATCCATGCACACCACCAATGAGATCACGGATTCGATCGCTAGTCGTGCACTTGCAACTGGATGTACATGTAACTGATCTGATCAGTCGCTGGTGATGTACATGCTGCGCGCACATCGCACATTCAGCAACTCAGTAAAACAAGGAGGATCCAAGCAGTCGTCATGCCCTGACCGGGTACATCGCACTTGCGACTGGTAGCAACTCAGGTAACATCCGCGGCATTAAGACTCGATGAGACTAGGTTTCGTTAACAAAACTGGCACTGATCAGTCGCAAACCCACGTACATCGCAGCGACTGAACGAAACTGGGTACAACGAGTCGCTAGAAAGTTGAACATGTGCAACTTGTGGCGACTGGCAAAATCTCAGCGAGCTGCAAGGGTGCGTACATTGACCGATTCTGGCGACTGATCAGTCGTCTCCAGTTCCAGCTAGATCCTCCCAGTCGCCAGTAGCTCAGTGGCGACTGGTTGTCTAGTCGCAAGTGTGATCTATGCTAGGCTTTACTTGCCCTTGCAAAGGCACAAGGTGCAAGTCACCTCAGCTAATACTGTCCCATGCAACTGACTAAAGAGTCAGGGATGATTAATCCTACACGGCCCGCGATTCGAACCTGCCGCTTGCAAAGTGGACGTGATAACTACTAGGCTATCAAGGCTCCTGAAACCACTCAAAGCATTCATTCAATAGACAAATCCCAAATTGACGAAAACGAGAAAGATCTGCACACTTCCGCCAAAATGGCAAACAGAACCTCGGTCTGAAACCACCTGACACTGAATGACGTGATGCAGAAAACCCCACGACCATGTGACGACAGTGAGTTCGATGACGTTGCGTCAGACTCGACCATTGCTGAATCATGGATTGCGTCACGTCAGCTGGTTTCAGGTCGAGGTTCTGCGTGCCATTTCGGCGGAAGTGCGCAGATCTGGGAATTTGGGATTTGTCTATTGAGCAACTGAATGATTTGTCTAAAACTTTTCTCAAAATTCACAATTTTCTCCCATATATCTGTTCAAAAGAGTTAAACTGTGAACTGAAGCAGGTGCGAATAAGAGTGCGGGTAATCTAGCAATAACTTCCTTCCTGAACACAGCGTTTCAATTTTGTCGTTTCAAATTTCCATGAATGACCGCCAAGTTGATAGGAAATTGAGTCTAATTTCTCCAATTTTCTCAATCCTGATTGCGGTATTTACCGCTGGTTTCCGATGACGGACTCGGCGGGCAGGACAATCGCGACAATGCCTCACGACCTTCGTTACACGTCCTTATTATGAAATCGAATCTCGTGAAAATCGCGTGACTCAGACGATTTGTATAAAACTCAAACTGGTCATTTTTCTTCGCGATAGGATACGCTGGAGTGAACAAAAGGATTAAGTAATCAGTTTAGTCAGTGATAATGATAATCGTTAATCTGGCTTTTCCCTGATGACAGTTTGACAAAGAGAGAGCCGTGGGGTAGTTCACAAGTAGCAGACCAACAGTCAGGAGGTCCAGGTTCATTTCTAGCCAAATCACAACTACCAGCACCCAAGGGGGATAAAAATTGTTATTTCAGGATGCACAAGCACCATCTTAGGCATTGAAGCCCTTGGATGAAATGTACGATAAGAGAGTCACCCTCTGTCATATCAGTGCTGGATCCGACAGTTGGAATCGAACCTGGGACCTCGGAGGTGTAATGCGGATGTCAGGTCGACAGAACAGGCGCAGGCTGACTTTCCTGGATCACTTTGCGTCTGAGGCACGACCGCGTGGAACAAATCAGTCGCCGATATGGTGTGACATGACTGCAGCTGCGTCTCAGTTACGACGATCGGGATCAGTCGCCGACCAAAAAGATCACAAATCGCAAGAGTTGAACCTATTCAACTTCTGTGTCATCCCGACAGGCGTAATCCATACACATTTTCGTTTTTGTGACCTGACCATGATTGCGATGCCTGATGCCTACTGTTCCATCGTAGCGCAGGCAATCGCAGTGTGACCTGACATCCGCATTAGGCTCCAGATATTCCCACAGCACCAATCTGACAGCTTTGTGGCCCTCATTAGGGATGAGAAAGTTGCAAGTTAATAATCTCAGCAACCGAAATCATCAGGATAGACCAGACCCTCAACCCTTGCACATTCTTTCCCACCTCAACGCTCTAAACAATTCTGCTAACGAACCCAGACAGGCGGGGTAACCACATTAGTCTAACATACCTATGATTCTATAAACACAGTAATTAGCCTTATATTCTGTAGCAAAATATGTATTACTGTTTGGATAATAAGATGTTGAAGCTGACTGGTCAGAGCTGGTCAGCTACTATAATTATTATGGGCATGTGCTCATCCTGAATTGTTCGGCCATGAGTTACCAGACAGATTCGGCAAATCAGGGGTGTATAGCTGGCTCTTTGGCTTGGGGCACTGGCCTCTTGGGATCAAAATGTTGCCCGTGACAGCAAAATGAGTCAGAATGCGGCAAAAAGAAGACCCAAGACGACGCCAGAGAATTACAGAAATGGACAAAGTCAAATTTCACAATGGGCAGACAATCCTGAAATCAACAAACCGTTGGTGTCACCTTGGGCATGTTGGGTCGTCTTCTGTGAGCATTCCGACTGGTTTTGCTGTCAGGTCACAAATATATATGGAAAACATGTTTTTACGGTGACATCTTGGGGCATTTGCCAGCCAGCCAGCCAGCCTCCATATTCAAAAGAAGAAACGGCAAAAAAGAAATTGGTCGAAAAAAGCCGTCAAATCCAAGGTTAGCATTTCTACGACTTCTAAGTGCTTTTTCTTGCCAAGGTGAAATCGCCTAACCATAATCTTACAGCCTTCTAATCTGTGCAAAATATGTCAGAACTTTTTAAGTAACAAAGCATGTTGACTCCCGTAGGCGACAGTTTATGGTTTCTTAACGCGAAAAAACATCACATACGCCTGAAAAAATAACTGAAATGAACATCGCTAATGCCTGAGGCTAATCGAGACCTTTCGCGTCAGTCTAGGAAGCCTGGCCTGTACATGTCTTTTATTGATTCCAATGTCAATTTCTTGATGTAAACAATGTACGACTGTATTTGCCTTGTCAATTTGTGATGTCATGTTTGTTATGGGGTAGTAGCAGGCACTTTACCGTTGAGATCGCGGGTTCAATTTCCACTGCAGTTTCCACTAGAATCCCACTGGGCGTGAGTCTTTGGGCAAGTCTCTTTGCCTTACTGGCCTCTCTCCACCCAGGTGTATAAATGGGTACCGGTCGGAAATGCTCGACTGTAGCACTGAATGAGCAGCCCATTGAGTTTTACTGAAAATGCAGTCATCCCACCCTGTTTGGAAATGGCTAGAAACATGCTGATAGGTGTGTACAAGCATGATCAACCTCGCCACCACGAATTGGCACTGTGGTATACAGTGTACATCAATCGTGCGTATACAGTATGTTGCACAATTGACCTCCCTTCCGCGCCGCGCACCACCCGCGTACTACATGCAGCGTCATTCTCGTACCATCCTCGTATCTTCCTAGGATGTGGCGCGGCGTCATGGAAGGCATGCAGTGAAGACGTAACGTCAGTCACCCAACGTCACGCAACAGAGATGCGTGACGTACCCGTACCATCCGCGATGAACTGAAGGTTACCTTCTGCGCCACGTCCTAGGAAGGTACGCGGATAAAGGGAGGTCAATTGTGCAATGTACTGTAAACCTAGGAACGAGGTCACCATAATGAGATGCATGACGACGGTGTCACGAAACCAGGATAATGAAGCATAGCATGTTGCTTTAAGAGAAACAATCCAGAACTTCTTCCAATATCCCGGTAAACAACATCCTTTTTGCAAGACAAATCTGAAGCTCTTTTGCTATCGGCATGGTCCACAACCGTCGCAGGTTAAGACCTCTGTTTTTATTCAACCAGGGGAAAAGAATTCTCCATCTTTAGCGAAAAACTAGGCACAAAGACCAAGAAGACCTGAAGCATACTGATGTTCTCGCAACGATGCCTAGAGCACCCAGGTGAAACCAGTGGAAAAGAAAATCTTCGGACGAAAGCCGGAGCAGAACAATTAGGTTGTACAGAAGTGCAGAGAATCCGTGAACAAGAAAAACGCAGAATTTTACACAACGATATTGCTACAAACATGGCAAAATGGCGCAGTTTTTTTTACGTTCTCGACTGAGAAAAAACGTTGCTGGCTTATTTTGTTTGGGGATATGTTTGTGTCCCACTTGGTCGATCTGGTATGCCAGTCGAATAATGTGTTCTTTGAGGAAAGAGAAGATGAGAGTTGCTTTTTTACCTGAGGAAATGTTGCAATCTGGGCATGTTCTCCATCAGGTACATGTTGCTACTAGTGAAGGAGCTGGAAGACTTCTTTAAAGACTGTTGTGCCACTGCAACCGGCTGGGCCCACGAGGGCTCCGGGATAACTCACCGCTGGATAATTCTCCCCAGGATAATTTGCCCCAAGGACAATGGCCATGTTCAGAGGAATCAGCATTTTTGTGGATGGCTCCATGTCAAGGTCATTTTCCTTCGAGCTGGCAAGCTTAGGTTCAAGTTTAAGCTTGAAGATTGAAATCTGGGGGTTCAAGATTAGCGACTGAAGCCTAGGGGTTCAAGATTGGAGACTGAAGTTTGGGGGTTCAAGATTGAAGATTGAAGTCTGGGGGTTCAATATTGAAGATTGAAGTCTGGGAGTTCAAGATTGAAGATTGAAGTCTGGGGGTTCAAGATTGAAGTCTGGGGGTCCAAGATTGAAGATTGAAGTCTGGGGTTCCAGTTTGAAGACTGAAGTCTGGAAGTTTAAGTTTGAAGACTGAAGTCTGGAGACTCAAGCTTCAGGAAGACTGCATGAGCCTTTTGGGCTTCGTAACGTCCCTGCACTTGGTTCATTAATTAAAGCACAACCAAGTGAAACAAAAATTTGGAGTGGTTGCACCTGTGTCATATGGCTAGTGTCGTCAAAAAAGACAGAGATGCAATGACTAAGAGCTCTGGTGCCATGGACAATGGCCACGGCCAGACCATCAGGAAGACCCTGATAATTTTTTCCCTGGGCCCGTAGATAAAAGACATTCAGCAGCTGGAACACTTGAGAAAAGCAAAGACAAGTTTCTGTAGCTGAAAAAAACGTTTCGAGTCTGTGACTAAGGCTGAAGTGAATGCATGGCCAACCATGTGAGGACAAACGATAGGATGGACTCTCCTTAAATGTTGGTTCTTTGTTCCCAGAACTGATGTCTCCAATAAAAGACAGCAGAAAAACTGGTAAATCGGCCAAGAAAAAATGTCCGTTGAAATCAAAGACAATTCTCTTGAGGTAAATCGTTCTACCAGACAGGGGGCAAGGGCATTTTTGTGGAAGGTCATGGACAGATACAGGAAATAAGGAAAAACTCAGAAGACCAAGGACAAAATTCAAGGACAACCTGAGAGAATGGAGGTCAAGGAGAAGCTTGAAGTCAAGGACAAAGCCAAAGGTCAAGGCCAAGATTCAAGGATGATGTCGAGGGTCAAAGTCAAGGTCAATGTCGAGGGTCAAGGTCAATGTTGAGAGCAAGAGCAAGACTCAAGGATCAAAGCCGAATCGAGGGTCAAGGGCAAGACTGAAGGACCAAGTACAGAAGTCAAGGGCAGGAACTGAATACCGAAGTCAAATACATGAGTCAAGGGCAGAACTCATGAATCAAGGACAAAGATAAGGACGGGTCAAGGTCAAGGCTCAAGGACAAATACAAGGATCAAGGCAGGACTCAATGATCAAGGATAATGTTGGGGGTCAAGGCCGATTCAAGTATTTGGGCATAACTTCACAGAAGCACCAACTGACACAGGCAGTTTTCAGAAGTTGGAATTTTTTTACGATGAAATGTGGAAGAAAGCAAGAAGTTCCCAGACAGGCAGACAGGCTGCTCATTCAGTCATAAGGTACAGCTTACAGGCTGCGTTTACTGTTTTCACATTTCCGGTTGACTTGAGATCTGACTGGTGCAGTAGTCTGCTCCAGTAACCAACGAAAACATTGGTTGTGAAAGTTGACCAAGAAGCTTTAAGATCAGCATTTTTTTGTGTAAATGATGCGTGTTTCTGTGTGTGGAGATAGGACAAAGATAAGGAATAAGGTTTGACTTTGGACAGTCAACACAGAAAACCTTCAGGTTTACACTTGGGTCCAGCAATGTTGCATGACCTTATCCACGCCAGGGCAGGACAGGACTGCAGGGCTGCTGAAAGCAAACCAATGTCATGTGACCAATTCATAAATCTACCTCTACCTACTATACACCGATTTCACATCACGCACGACTGCAGCGCCCCTGGTAGAATTTCTGTTGGCCACTTACGTTTTCAACCTCACTACCAGGAGTAAGGCAGATATTTCCAAGATCGAGGTTGAAAAACACGTGTTGGTTCCCGATATCGCCGTCAGGGATCCATCCCCTGGTGGCGGCATTGGGAACCAATGCGCGCAATTCAACCTCGATCCAGGAAATTTTTGCCCGTACTCCTGGTGGCGAGGTTGAAAACACAAGTGGCCCATAGAAATTCTACCAGGGGCGCTGCGATCGTGCGAGATGTGAAATTCGTGTATTCACCATCGTGGAAGTGAAATTGTGAAATAGGCTACATGCAGTAGCTGACAATCAACATGGACCAGCACTGACTTACCCTGAAAAACGTTTCCAGCAGGACTTTTCCAGGAGATTTTTCGTAACAGTTTTTGAAACTCCAGATTTTGCGTATTAGTATCAAAAGAAAATTTCCATCACAGCTCCAACAGAGTAATCACCTACTCCACCACAAGTGCTGACGGCAAACTGTTCCATTCACGATCGGAAGAGAACTCACCTACCCGGGAGGGATGATAGCCTACTATGCGATAACAACTTACTACCAGAGCTACTACACGATAAATAACTATCAGGCTATCTTATGAAACAACCTTACGATAACATTCCCTCAACATATCCTTCGTAAGCTTGCATCGGTTTATTAAACAGACATTGAAGACATCAGATCTGGTCCAGAGAAGGTGATTAACTGATGTAGGCCTAGAGCTGCACTTCAACCAAGAACTTCCAAGTTTGTTATCAACAACACTTTTATGTTTTACCATTGTAAAATACTTTCCATTCAAGCTTTTAAAAGCCTCGATGCACTTGTAAATTTCATGCTGCATTTGGTAGTCAGTAAATTCCTTTGCCATTTTCCACCAAATTTACTTCCATAAATGAATTGCACTGCAGTCTGGACAAGTGTGTGGAGGTCTTTAGCATCCAAAATTACACATGCGTGACCGCTTCCTTTGTCAGGATGCATTAGACAAGGTTCAGGACCTTATTCACAAAGGCCTCATAAACTTAAGAGTGCACACACCCTTTGTCAGGCTGATAGTGAACAATAGGTTGCCCGCAAGTGGACAATACTTTACGCATTGCGTAAAGTCATAAAAGCTTTGTGAATAAGACCCTTTCACTCAATTGCATTGGAGCAGGGAAAGTCTTGGGATGGTGCACTGGCTTTTTTATCTAGGTGATCAAATCGTTGCAAACCGCCATTAGTCAATACTGCTGAACAGATTCAAATGACCCATTGTAGGCTTCATTTTTTGGGAGGCAAAGGCCTAGTGCAGTACCGGCAGGGTTTCCACCAGAGGGGAGAATGGGGAGAATTCCATCCCCAAGAAAATTATTTGGGGATAAATCCATCCCCAAATTTTTCAGAAAGAATGAATTTTTTTCTTTAAATTTTGTCTTTTTTCTTTTCAAAACATCATATTATTATACCATCATGTTATCTTGCAGTCCATGTACAATGTTTTGTGAAAAAAATCCAAATAAAAAATCCAAAAAAAAATTTTTCAAAAAAAATTTTTTGAAAATTTTTTTTGGTCCATCCCCAATTTTTTTTTCTGGCGGAAACCCTGACCGGCATGAACACCTTAGAAATACTAGGCCTAATATTAACTGAGGCCTACAAACTGGAATTAGTTAGGCCGACTGATGGACTGAACTCACTGCACCCGACGATGAAAACAAACCTGCAATAGCTAGAAATTTTACTCTCGGTTTGTGGATTTCACCTGATTTTATTTGCCACCAAGTCTGCTTTTGGTTTCAATGGCAAATTAAGTGAAGAATGATGGAATCAGCGGGAAAAGTGCAGCACGGCAGTTTTAACCATTTTATGCCAGAAGTTTTTGTACGAATTTGCATGGAGGCCACACAACGGGACCGCCATGACACTCATTGTCATGCAATTTAATTTGAAAACACTACGGGCTGTCAGCTCTACCGGCATTCAGTATGGAAATGGTTCAACTGGCAGCACACCTCAGCATTTTCGTTGTTTGTGCAGAAAAATTCTCTGAGAGCATCATACGAGGCCCAACTGTATCAGCAGCCGATGTGTTAACAAGCCCTGGGTGCCCTGAAGGCTGCAGAAGCCGATGATGTATTTTTCCAAAGTTCGAGGTGGCGTGGATGTTTTTTAACATCTTTCTGAAACACACCTGGATTGATTACAGGAAGTTCTCCAAGCAACTGTGGAAAAAAAGTTTCGAAGAAAAAATTGCTGGGATAAACTTTTATCTACCTGTGAACTTATGGTTTCTTCTGAGTTCATGCATGAGGGTAAACATAAATTTCAACATTTTTATCAGGGAGAAAAATTTATCTGGGCTGCTGAGTTCTGATGTTGTCCTGCCCCCACCCCAGACCCTGAGGGGTGCCTGCAGGGTCAAAATGCTGATTGAGTTCAGAAGATTCTGAGGATAATTGTGTGGCGGTCTAGGAAAACCCGTGGAAGTCGCTGAGTGATCAACAAGGGTTGTCAGATTGCCTGTGCATTGATCTGCTACTGTTCACCTGTTACGTGATACATTTCAGCTGTTGAAATGTGCGGGTTCACCATGGTCATTAACATTTTCTCAAACGCGACATCCAGCGGGTTTTCCTAGACTGCCTCACGACATCCGGTGGGTTTTCCTAGACCGCCTCACAATTTTGAACAAGCAATTTTGAAACAGCAATGGAAAGGATGAAATGGAACTGAGAGAGTTAACCAACCACTTGGCTGTCTAGATTCCTAATTCCTAAAATTTTTCCCAAAACCTAATAAATAATCAAATATTTACACTGTCGACCATTAATACTATAAATAGGTCAAGAAAAAACGGCAGAAATAATTACCTCAGTCGATGTTATATCAATTTTTACCATCGCTCCATGTCAAACTTTGTTGATGCAAAAAAACTAGAGCATAGCTTAGCAACGCAAAAATGCCGACAGAGCGAACTTTAAGAAACATGTAGTCTGTGTATGGTTTATTGGTGTATTTTTTGTCCCTGACATTACCAGGTGTGACATAAGTAAATACAATAGTGCTTTGGATATTGGTGTCGATTTCTTGCACTATTCACCATCACACGGTGAACGTTTCAGAGCTCCTGGGTCAAAACCAAAACTCTATCCTACCAGTGGGGCTTTTTACTTTGCTCCACACCACCACTCACTTGATGAAGGAGAAGCAAGACTGATAGGTGTGGATCCGGGGGGGGGGGGGCACACCCGGTGCGCGTCACGCCCTTTCGGCCAAGAAATCTGTAAAATTGACTGTGAAATTATGAAATTTGGAGCAAATCACTGAAATTCACCGCATATTTCAATGTTTCTAGCACAGTGCGCCCCCTCTTTTCAGAAATCGTGGATCCGCCCCTGACTGAGACAGTCTCACTGACTCACAGAATGGCATCTCTCATTCTCCACGGCAAGAAAGAATACACATAGATTGATGAATACACATAGATTCATTCTTATCGAAGTTTATCTCAGCAAACTTTGCATCTACAATAAACAAACAATCTTTTTTCATGTCAATAATGCTGACCTTGTGCCATTTTTCAAGTACAACGCCTACAATTCACACATGTAAAAGAATAGCAAAATCATGATGAACTGCAGCAGGATCAGCACATGGGGCAAGAATTGAATTCTTGTCAAAATATATGCCGCTGTTTCGGAAGTAAATAATGTTTTTTTTCAGAAACTATTTTTCCCCAAGTGTGCCTGAGGAAACTGGTGTTTAGTCTGTACTGTTTAAAGTTAGTGATAATGACAACATTAATTTTGAAGACCAGCTGCTGCAACTTGGAAATTTGGAATGTTTCCAAGGGAGATTTTACCCTCTATGAAGTTGGCCAAGACAAACGCCTCACATGGCTCTTCCTCTAATGATCTTCCTCAAGCAATCTTCCTCCGAAGAATGTCTTCAAGCAGCCTTCTTCGAGCGGCCCTCCCCGAGTGGCCATCCTTGAGCAACCCTCTTCGAATGGCCCTCTTCGAGCGGCCATCCTCCAACAGTCGTCCTCTGTGGCTGTCTTAGAGAAGCCATTCTCACGCGGCGTCCTCTAGCAGCCCTCCTCAAGCAGCCATCCTCAAGCAGCCATCCTCGAGCGGCCGTCCTCTAGCAGCCGTCCTCGAGCAGCTGTCCTCGAGCAGCCCTCCTCGAGTGGCCATCCTCGAGCAGCTGTCCTTGAGCGGCCGTCTTCGATCAGCCGTCCTCGAATGGCCCTCCTTCAGCAGACCCCTTCAAACGGCCCTCCTCATGCGGCTGTCCTCGAGAAGCCGTCCTCACGTGGTGTCCTCTAGCAGCTGTCCTCGAGTCTCCCTCTTTAAACAGCCGTCCTCGAGCAGCCGTTGTTAAGCGGCGCTCCTGAAGCAGCCCTCTTCGGGCGGTCATCCTCGAGCAGCCGTCTTCACGCAGCCATCCTCGAGTGGCCGTCCTTGAACGGTCGTCCTCGAGCAGCCCTCTTCGATTCGAGTGGTCATCCTCAAGCAGGGGCTCTTTTCGAGCAACATCCTCCAACAGCCGTCCTGGAGCGGCCCACTTCGAGCAGTCATCCTCAAGCAGCCCTCCTCGAGCGGCCTTCCTCAAGCGACCCTCCTCGAGTGGCCCTCCCCGAGAATCCTCTTCGACCAGCCCTCCTCGAGCAGCCGTCTTAGAGCAACCCTCCTCAACCAGCCCTCCTCGAGCGATCCACCTCGAGCGACCCGCCTCGAGTGACCCGCCTTGAACAGTCTGCCTTGATAGTCCCACCTTGAGCCATCCTCCGTTCCTCCTCGAACAATCCTCCTCAAATGGCCTCCTCAAGTAGTGTTCCTCAAATGATCTCAAGCGATCCTCCTCAAGCAATCGTCTTCAAACGACCTTCTTCCAACTTCTTCGACTGATCTTCCTCAAAGGCCAAATTCCTCTCCATCCTGTTTTCAGTGTAGTACTGTAACAGTCATGTTCTACTAATTATTTGTCACATTGATCTTGAAACATTTGCTGTAAACACACTCCTGTTTACAAACAAACCAGGAATTTCATTTCAGGTCATGCCCCTTTAAGTGACTTCAAGGAATGTTTCCAAATCCAGTCAGACTAAGCCATTATCAAGTCGCCTTAATCAATGGTTCACCAGGGAATATTCACCTGTGAAATTCATTAAGAGTTTATCACAGCATTTGTTAGCATTTTGGTGCCGTTCTACCTAAACATATTAAAGGTACGTTAATTCCTATCAATGTAAGGTGAGAGCCAAAACTCAGAGGTGATGTTTTATTCTTTCAAATACAGAACTGAGAGCCAGTTGCAGCATTATTGGCCCCATAGAAAATACTAGGCAAATAAAGTACATGTATGCATTATCTGAAAATCACACCGTAGTCAGGCTGGAGTGCAGAGGTTTTTACATTGGCATCTAAGGTATCCATATACGCAGGATATTCACGACAACATCAAAATTTGCTGAGGAGACTTCACCTTTAAGTATGAGAGTCCATTTGATCCCATTTTCACACACGATACAGGATGTATCTGATGGCAATTAGGAAAGCAATCAAAGAATTAATTGAAATGTTACAGACAATTTTTATTTGCTCATTGTTCTCTTTCAAATGTATTAGTCCTACCTACATTTATATCTGCCCATTTGTAACTGGACTACAGGCTTGGCAGAAGAAGTCCAATAGAAAATGTACATGAATCTGTGTTCTAGTTAACATGAAACAGGCCTCGCAACTGTCTCTTATCTTTACCAAGGTATAAATCCTGTGCAGAGCTCTGTACAAAATGTACAGTAGCTTGGTTATAGTTCAGCTGAAACGGACTACACAATTTCATCCTTACTACAACCAAATCACGTACATTACAGCGTAATAAATGTAGGCCTACATGATTGAAAGCCATATTGAAACGGACAACCCACTGATACTGAAATTAGCAAGATGACCACTAACAAAAGAAGGATTTGCGCCTACTTCATGAAGAAGGGTCACAACAAAGGGCAGATTTACACCCCTTACAAATACAGGGTCTAAATGTAATCCCTAAATAATAGTTGACATCAAGTTGATCCCTGATGCAATTGAACCCTGCTGTGAGAGCAGATTGTGGGCCGGACACAAATAGGAAAGTATATTAATTAATTAATTCCTCATCTCTAAGTATTAATCATTAGTCACGAGTATTACACACTTGATCAATGTCCTGTCTCAATTCATGAGGATGATTGAAAGGGTCGCAATGAGACCCTTAATTTGTTATCTATGGAAGGATGACGGGTTATTTTAACCCCTTTGGGGAGCCTGAGGCATGGGGTAGAGATACGCCTCGATGCTGCGGCGCTGACTGATAGGGGTACCCCAGGAAGTGAACAACTCCAAAGGGACTCCAAGGATTTAAACCAATGAAATACACTTATAGTGTGTTCTTGATATCATAATCAAATATTTAGAGCAGGAGCCGGGGGGGGGGGGGGGTAACCAATTTTCTGGCACACTACAGTATTGCATGTATATCCCTGTGTATCAACCTGGTCGAGTGGCATGAAAGCAGTGGTGAGTGTGGGAGATAGAGCATTTTGAAGTTTTGGTACTGACTTTATCATTGGACAGGTGGACCCAGCTTTGTACAGGGGCAGCTAGGGGAACCAATGTACAGCTAACTTCTGAATGGTTGGATTTAGACCATATAAATGTATTACTAACAGATAGATATATGGGGACAATGAATCAAATAAGCATGGTCTTGAATATTTTCAGTTACATAATAGGAAATTGCAGTTTTAATGTAAATTACACAAAATAGGACCAAATACCCCAAAAAGTGATTTCCACCTTCCAAAACCAAAGAATTACCCTTTGTGAAATCGGCCCTATGATGTCCAAGTATTCTCCACGCACTCCACTCCTCTTGCTGTACATTTGCCGAATATTGTCTCTAGATCCACTGATGCCGTATTTGGCACTTGCCTCCCAACTCAACTCAATATCTTCAAAGCAAATGACCTTGCAGATAAACCTCCAGAAATTTTGCGTAAGATATTACTACTATTATTAGCGTCATCAGTTATACAAATCGCACTGACTGATCTGAACCCAACCTTGTGCCGCATCCCACCTCAAGGCAGGGGTACAATTTCAAACCCCTCGTTTGTATTTCGATATAAAGGGAGTCAATTCAAGCTCCGTCAAGGTCGGAATATTCTGACTCAGAAGAGAACGCTCCACAGACCAGAACTGTTTTATTGCAAGACGAGATGCAACCGGGTTTGTTTGTAGTAAATATTTNAGGTGAGACGAAAAAAAAATCAAATTGTTTCACAACGTCATGATCACTGAAACAACTAGATTTTTTTCGAAGATAATTCAGCCAATCAACACATATCTTAGGCAGGGTCGGAACTGTCAATAGCGGCTTTTGACTGCTCAGGCATCATCAGCGCCATCTTTTGATAATACTTCTATTTTTCTGCCAAAATTCAAGCATAACAATATGACATCGAAGTAAATGCTGGGGCCAAGCGTATCCTGTGCCAGATGGTCATTCAGGACCCTATCCTTGTAATCAAAAGGAAAAGCAATAGTCCTATAGTGTTGGAGTATTACATTACACCAGCCCACACAACTCCACTTTGTCACCAAGATCGGTAATATTTTCTAATTAATGAAAAAGAAATCAACATTAAGATTAATGTGACATAAATCGACGTAAATGTCCACTTATTATCGGTGCCGACGGCTCATTTTTCATCAAATGAAAAATCGATGCAAAAGAAAAACGATTACGCAAAATGGACAAAGCATTATCAACATTTTATGCACATTTAGAAAATGACCTTTCATATTGAAGAACAGATGTTGAGGAATTAGCAATAATCGAATTTGTCATAAAGCTAATGATAAGAACCTTGGGACCTTTTTACATCATTTTTCCAGACTAATTGGAAACGAAGTAAAGGGAACTCGTGGTCTTACTGGCTGTGTGCTAGGTGATTTCATTCCTAAAATATGGCTGCGTACTAGGTGATTTCATTCCTAAAATCTGGCTGCGTACTAGGCGATTTCATTCCTAAAATCTGTTTGTCAAGCGATATTTTAGTTATTTTTCCCATAACTCATAGGGAGGCTGTCCTCCTGGCAGAGTCTACTGAACAGAGGAGGGTCTACTGATCCAAGTGGTGTTCCCACTTGGGAATCGAACCCAGAATCAAACACTCGAGACACAAATATTTCCACTACACAAAGAGAAATACTGGACCAATTACCCTCCTAATCCTAACATCTGAACATCCGGCTAGATCCTTACGTGAAGCCCACAACACTGCAGGTTATACCACAGGTGAGGTATAGGCCTACAAATAGGTCTACGATAAATGTCCCAGTCATGCTCCCCCTACCACCTACATCTTGACCACAAGGTCCAGAATAACTTGAACTACAGGCAAGGTGTTGGCCTAAATGTAGGTCTACAAGTAAACGCTCCTGTCGTGGTCCCTCTACATGCACAACTCCAAGGTGGACGTTGGGAGTGCAAATGTCCAGTTTGGTCAAGTACGGTCATGGATTAGTGCAAAGCAAGCCACTTGACATAAATAAATCGGGAAAAAAATGTGACATCAGAAAATCTTGCTAATCTTGTCGTGATGTCAGGATGAAGGTCTTGCCATAGGATTACTGAGACTGAAGTGGTGTTAAAAGTTGACAAATTGGACGCATTAAAAGACAATTCCTTTGGTTAATGGTCACGTGGTTAAAACATTGGAGGATCATAAGGCCAGGTTCTGGTGAAAGCAACTTGGGCTGGACCTTGTGGATGAGATACGGATGGGTGCATGGGTCAGCTGGGGGGGGG